>LPNX010212100.1:332-63853 GCA_001517045.1 Pseudotsuga menziesii | reverse complement strand
GACTTCATCTTCATTTCCACTCTCTGCTCCAACAGCCTCTCACACGCCACGTTCTTCACTGCATTGACCCCTTCTTCTTTCAGAGCGCTCATAGAGAGAAGCACACCGTCATCCTCACCCAGCTTTCCATATTGCCCCATCATAGTTTTCGCAGCTTCCACCTTCATCTCTGCTATCAAATTCGCATCGTCCTCAGGAAGACCCTCCAGGGGCTGCAAATCAATCTTATTGCAGACAACAATGAGAGGCTTATTCGCAAACAGAGGCTTTATGCTATGAAACAGTGCAGCTTGTTGTGCGATTGTGTATCCACAAGACCCCGACACATCTAAGAAAAACAGAACAGCTGCTTTCAAATGGGCAAGAGCTGTAATACTCAGCATCTCTATAGTATTCCTATCTTCCAATGGATGATCCAGAATACCAGGAGTATCAATGACCTGATACCTCAAATACTTATAATCAGTGTGCCCAACAAACAGAGACTTGGTAGTAAATGCATAAGGCTGAACATCTACATCTGCCCTGGTAATCTTATTGATGAAAGAACTCTTACCCACATTTGGATACCCACAGATAAGTAGAGTCCTGGTGTTGGGATCAATAGAAGGCAATCTAGCCATGTGCTGCCGAACCTGCTCTAGATAGGCCAGACTAGGCCCAATCCTCTTCATGATAGTACACATTCTCCCCAGCGCTGCAACCTTTAGGGTTTTGCAGCGGTACAGCGAATCGCCATACTTGATCAACCGGATATAGTCTTTGCCAACTTTAGAGATGAGATTACGGGCAGTGTTAATTTGACCGAGGGCCAGTTTGTAGTGATCTTTGTCATATAAAACATTCAATAAATCTCCATAGAAGGGATGGATGTCGTCGAGGCGGGGAAAGTCATCGATGATGGTGGATAGCTTATCGTGGAAGTTCTGTTGAGTGAACTTCACCTTTCGCATGTAAAACTGGCGGAGACGCGTGATGGCATAGCCCTTGTGAACGACAGTAGGAGTCTGGCGCTGCGTCCGCGAGAGTACTATGTCCACGAAGTCCTTCGCCGTCGGCACCACCGTTATCCTTTTGAAATTGTACTGAACCATTGTTGCAACCCTCGTAGATGAATTCAAACGGATGATGGTGCAAGCCCTGGGCTGGGGCGAGTTTCAGAGAAATGGATTCAAATGGAAGACGGTGGAAGCTCTGGGCTACAAATAGTTTCAAAGAAATTATTGGGGTTTAGGGTTTGCATGCTAGGGTTTATCCCAGTATTGCTAAAAAATAGGAAACACGATCGGGTGATTTAACCCATATGCCACAAAAGCTCGAGTTTGCATGTATGTGAAGCTGCGAGGCTAACGCGTCACCCTGGCCTCCCTCCCCTTCAATTAGAGTAGCAAGCTTGCTTCCTTCTGGTTCAAGGAGGCGGAAACCACGTGGGACTTGACACTGACCTTTCTTCTTTCTTTGGACTTGTTTCAAAAGGCTTCCCTGGAACCTTCTGTTTACTGGCCCCCTACCCAAATAGTTACGGAAACATTATGAGTTATTCTGTCACTCTTTAATGCTGAGTTGACCCTTCTAAGCCCAGAAAGGGTTTCTCGCTCGCTTGGGTAATAAAATGTATGCTCTTCCACTATTTTATAGTTGTTATGATGAATAGGTGCAACTTGATATTGGCTTGGGTAATAAAATGTATGCTCTTCCACTATTTTATAGTTGTTATGATGAATAGGTGCAACTTGACATCGAGGATCACAAATACAATCATAAAGATTATTATATGTGAGTGCATGTCAATGGGTTACTCCCTTGGGTAATAAAATGTATGCTCTTCCACTATTTTAGAGTTGTCATGATGAATAGGTGCAACTTGATATCGAGGATTACAAATACAATCATAAGGATTATTATTGCTTGGGTAATAAAATGTATGCTCTTCCACTATTTTATAGTTGTCATGATGAATAGGTGCAACTTGATATCGAGGATCACAAATACAATCATAAGGATTATTATATGTGAGTGCATGTCAATGTATCAATGTGCATAGGTAGGATTATTATATGTGAGTGCATGTCAATGCATCAGTGTGCATAGGTGTGTACCTTCTGCCAAGTCATCAACAGTCTGCCTGCCATTCATTGTTTGTAGGTGTGTGTATCTTCTGCCAAGTCATCAACAGTCTGCCTGCCATTCATTGTTTGCCACAATGAATACCACCTATGCATCAATGTGCATAGGTGTGTGTACCTTCTGCCAAGTCATCAACAGTCTGCCTGCCATTCATTGTTTGTAGGTGTGTGTACCTTCTGCCAAGTCATCAACAATCTGCCTGCCATTCATTGTTTGCCACAATGAATACCACGTGTACCAAAAGATAGGGGGCCTGACAGGTCGTCCTGGGCTCCGGGCAGGTGAGCTGCCTGCCATTCATTGTTTGCCACAATGAATACCACCTATGCCATTCATTGTTTGCCACAATGAATACCACGTGTACCAAAAGGTGGGGGGGCTGACAGGTCGTCCCGGGCTCCGGGCAGGTGAGCTTCTCGTGGAGTCCAAAACACCCAGAGCCCCCACCATACCTTTGCTCTCCGCGTCAATAAGAGTGAGAGAGGTTGCCACATATAAACCCATAAGATCCTCATTCCACTGTCAATGTGGGACTAAATCCCAAACAAAACAAATCACAATCGTTGATTTGATAATCCAACGACTACTGAGTCTCTTCTGATTGTCAAGTGAGATCTTGAATGGAGCCACGACCACAACCATCATCAAACTGCTATCCTAGTGCATGGAGATGACGAATCTCAAAATACTCTTCCTTATGAAGTGTACTAACTTCAATTTCTGCATTAAAACACACTGGTCTTTGCAATGTTGGATCAATTTCATTTACTCTGTTTGTTGATGCTACCAAATGGTGCGTGGACTGATTAACCTTGGAATTTATAGTAAAACATCCAAAATTGCCTTTACATAGTCTATCCTCAATATCAAGCACAACCCAGGGCCTTCCATTTGAAGACACAATAAATAAATAAAACTATCGTCTTGCAAATGAGCATACGCCTTCATCAAACTTGGACGATCATGGAACAATACACCCCCACTTGTAAACTTCTCAAAATTCAAGCATGGGACAATATAAACTTGAACAATACTAGAAGTCAGAACAGACATGACCTTTCTCACATCAGAATGGGATACATCCTTTTCTAAATTATCCAAAATGAGAACTTCTGAGGAAGAAAACTGTCTCTCCTTGACCTCAACTTCCAGATCGTTACTAATGTGATCATGGCTTGGTTGTTCACTCTCTCTTGGAACCGGACCAAACTTATTTACTGGATCAACACTTACAGGTATGAATTCCCGTAGATGAGCATGATTACTACGTTGCGTACTGATATCCTTACTTCCATAATCAGTTTCATTGTCTCTGTCAGATGAAATAACCACTGCTTCAGACAACACTTGTGATGACTTTATGTGCTTGGATGCATTTTCATCAATATGCTCCTTCATAGATTGTGTTTACTAGATTTTCATACTTAGTCATTTTCTTGTTTTTCTCCAAATTGCCATATTTTTCCAAAACTTCTATAATGACTTCTTATTGGCTCTAGAACATCATCAAGTGTATTTCAAGCTTCATCACACATGTCACATCCTCATATAACACATAATTTATCCACAAATAGATATCTTGTTCATCTTCTCCTCTTTGAAGTAACTGGGTCTCCATTCATAATCTATTCCAACAATATTTAGAAAAATGGCATGAAGCTTCAGCCAAACCAGCAATTGTTTCAACCCAAATAACATTTTCTTCTGAAACAAAGTCTTGCAATTGCAAATACTGAATCATAGGGTGAACTCCATCAACTTAACAGAATGGGATGTATGCTATGTCATGGCGAGAACAGAGATCAACTGCCTTTTCTGCATCACCAATTTCTTGTGCCAAATCAACCAGGTATTCAACGAGTTTACAAGCTTTAATAGAAATTGATTCTGCAATGTCCCAGCATCCTTTCTCTACCAGCTTCCTCAATGTACTTTTTCTATATTGATGATATGCATCAGGAAATTCCAACTGTAAGTCATATTTTTCACAATGTTATAGGCCCTCTTGAATATAGTCATCTCCATACACTGCTGCACTAGAGAGCAAATCATAGCCTTCCCCATGTACACTGCCCATTCTTCTGCTGCTTCAAATTGATCATCACAAATCATAGAAACCAGGAAGTCATGGGAGCTAGAATGTTGAAGAGAAAATTGCTTTAACAAATCCACAACACTAGTATATAGACGTGATTTGATCAATCTTAGAATGAGTAGTTCTAGGCATTTCTTTACTTTCTGAATTTTCTCAGCCTCATCCAACACAGGCGTCTGCACAATTTTCCCAAGATCCCTCAATTCTTTTATTTCTATATCACCTCTATTGCTTCAAGAACTTTCACCCTTTTCACTTGATTTTGATATTCTTCCACTCTTGGATCCCGATCACTTGGATTTTGACTTCTTTTCTCTTCCATCGCCATAATACAATCATCACTGGCTCATATTCAACACATCTAAAATGTATGCCTATATGCTTGTTTTTTCAATGTTGCTAATGCCATCATGTCTTGGTTAGTCCTTTGTCGTTACTGAACTCTGCTTGACATCAATGACAACTATAGCGAACCTATGTTGCCATATTTGCCAACAAAAACAATATCTCTGGGAGACTCTAGCCATGCATACCTCCTCTACGGGCTCAAAGATTTCTACTATGGACCAAAATCCCATGTGTTTCATATGCTCCTTCCAAGATTTTCTAAAACTCAGACATCAAAATAACAAGTGAGAAAAACATCAAGGAATGACCTGAATACATCATCACTCATAAAAGATGTAAATGTAGTTGAATTTTAACATAAGCTTAATGGCAATGAACCAATCATGCAATCCTCACTTTCCTCCATGAAATCTTTCTTCCAAATCCAAACTTTATGTATTTGGACTGCAAATCCAATTCTGCATCCTCATATTAGCCAATCAAATCATCAATCCTAGGCAAATGATACTTCTATCTTTTTTTGGACTAACATAAAAGAAACAAAGTAGATGCAGACAGTTTCATTGATCCATGTTCCATGAGTTCTTTTTCTTGCTTCTTAAATTCCTCAATCTCCAATAGACAGTTCCTGTACATTAGAATGTTGCGAATTGAGACATAAGTTCAGTCACATACAATAATAACACTTTCTTGAGGAAGCCTTTCAACTATAGGAAAACTTCCTTGTAAGAAACATAAATTGTGCAATTGTTTTTTCTTTGGATTGTTTTATCTTTTCACCCATATTACTTTTTTTTACACATCACACAATTATTTTGTCATTGGCCTGAAAACTATCAAGACAAACCATTGGCCATCAAGAACTCAAAACTGCTTTATCTACTTCCTCCCTACTTGTAATTTACACATGTTCAAGAAAAGAATACTTGAAAACTTCCTCTCTGCAGTAGAATACCTCCTTATATGGCTTACACTGTACACAATATATGATTCAATCACCCAGGAGGTCATTGATGTGTGGTGATTCTTGACATGAGAACTGGTAAGTGTAACATAGTTTCTGTCCATGTGAAGTTCATTTTTCTTTGACCAAACATTTATATCATCTCACTCCATAACAACATATGCCCAAAAGATGCTTGTAAACTTAGGTGTAGCTACAGTAAAAAGGGTGATTACAAAGGCTGCACACTCAATTATGGGGACCACTACTGCTTTTTAATTTTTCCCTTATTACTTTCTTCACATATATGAGCAATGGCTTTTAGTGTCATTGCTCTAGGAATTTCTTGTTGTAGTCTCATTTGGGTTTGCACATACTGATATTCATCTTCCATTTTATTTTATAACAAAATGCTTCCCAACATCGCTACATGGAAAGTCACCCAAAATTTTCAAATAAACAAACTAGTCACCCAAAGTTTTCCATCATCAGTTGGAAATGCAATGCCCTTCTAAAATATAATGTGTGTTTTCCACTGCAAAGGAGAAAAAATAATATTGGCACTAAATTGGTCAATCAAAAGCTGCAAATATCATAACTAACGAGATTCAGGAATATGGAAGGAATATATTTTATTCACGCCAATAAGTAATAGCCAAAGGTTCAAGTTCATAACTTACCTGAAAGGAGAATTAATCAAAATATCATATTGAGCATATATTGGCAAAATGCTAGACTTGACTTCTTTTCACTTATATTTTAACAAAAATGATTTTCATACAACCCCTTGAAGTTTGAAGATAAAGATGAATAAAGCATACTGCAGTTTTATTGTGCAGTGTTTAGGTTTGTGACTCATACATGCACAATATATCTCACCAAGTTGTAGCATATCAGGTTGGCATACTTCAATATGAATGCTTTACACCCTTTCAATCATGTATCTCCCTTACAACTTGCTCTGGACTTAAATGTGGTTTTAATACACATATTTACATTGCTCCCAAATCTCAATAAGTATAATAAAACTACCTATGACTTCTACAAACAAGAAAAATGCCCATATTCATTGCCAGGATACCTCAAAATTGCCAGGATATTCATTACTGCATCTGCCTCCATTCACATCAAATTCAATAGCAGATATGTGGAGATTATGGGCAATCACGAAATTACTTGGGATTTTCTTTTAATGAATCCTTCACAGTTAGGAAATGGCCTAAGTTATGTAAGTGACATGATTAATTCTACAGCTCAGCGGATCAAGATTTTGGTTATCCATTCCTTGCTTGAGTTAGTTTATACCTTCGAGAATATCTTAGCTCTTTGCAAATATTTCCTTCTCTGTCACAACACCAAAAATGGCATAAAGGTGAAGTGGACAACTAATTAGATATGAGCCTATTGGGTTTGAAGTGCTCGAAGCATATCCAAAATTCGGGAATAAATTCAAACAAGTTGGATGGTTTTGTTTTTTCCAGAAATTACAAGGGCATTTCACCCTTGTCGCTCAGGCTTTTGCACAAAGATTTGATGGAAAAAATGTGGCAGTCAGATATCTTACTTTCCTGCTTTCAGAAAAATCTATAGTTATCGCATGTGAACTGCCACGAGAGGGAGTGTGATAGTTCAAGTTGCAGGGGGTTAGTACACCAAAATGTAACCGGTTCTTGCTAGCAAACCATCAAAATCTATATTGGTGTAGAGGCATACCAAGAAAATGGCTCAACTTAGAGTATAGCCATCTTCTCAAGCTTGTTCAAAGATACATAACTGGGGAGGGAAGGTATGCTATAGTCCTATTGTACCGCGCTTCTTTTACATTTAGATGGTATTTCCCCAATGAATTTGTCATTTTACTTTCTTAAAAGTTTAATGAAGATGGTCGTTAGGGAAATAAAAATCACCAAGCAACCAACATGGAATCTACCACCAAGCCCTAATTAAGTTGTTAATTCTACAAGAACTGGGCAAATTCAATCATGCATGGGAACAATTTTTACTGTCTTATGAATTCGTAACCCCAGAAAACCTACTGACCCCTTCTGAAACTGTTAAAACTACTTCTTCCCAAACAAAGTCTACAAAATTATGTCATGTCGGTGAAATTGGTAGTTCTTCCACTGAACCCAATGTAAATTTGGAAAGCAAAGGACAAACAGTTAGAAAACGTAAGGTCAAGTTAGAGCACGAGAATTCTATTAGTAAAGAATTACAATTTTGTTTATAGAAGAAATAAAAAAACCCTAGCCTTGAACCAACCGAGGTAGACATAAAGGAAAAAGAAGGTCAAGTGATGACTCACAGAATGAGGGGGCATTAAAGTAGCCCATTACTAGAAGTCTCGATACACCAGCATATGTAAGTGAATTTGATTTTGCTAGTGACACAATCCTAGTTAAAAGTCAGAGAAAACATAGTAAACTTAAGCCCTATCCACTTTGGGGACCACATAACAGAGCAACTAATAAGATAATGTTGAATTTTAAAGCCCTATTTGATCCTTCTTTGAAGGATAATAAGGTCATTGACCTTGAGGATACTCTAAATGAGGTTGCAAAAAATTCTAGAAACCTAAGGGAGAAAGTTGCAATACTGAACCCAATCCAAGTGAAGAATGATCCTGTAGCAAGTAAAGGGAAAGAGACAATTTATTATGAAGACATTTTTGAACATGAATCAAGGTCATTGTTAGAAAAAGAGAGAAGAGTGGCACAATTTATAGTTGGCCTTGAGGAAACTGTCAATGCCATTCCCTGTTCTTCAGAACCAAAGCCTTTTGTTCCCTATGTTTTAAAAGAAGAAAAAAATCATGCTAAGAATTTTATAGCTGATGAAAAGTTAAAAGAAGAAGATTTGGTTGCACCGACTCCAGCTCTAGAGGAATTTGCTTACCCTAAACCTAAAAGCAATGCAAATGAGTTTAATCAAGATTAAAGAAGAAAGTGAAGAAATATAAGAGTCTGGTTATGTGTCTTGGGCAAGAAAATTGGTTATTACAGGATAATGCACACAAAGTAGGGGATAAGATGGCTAAATTAATTATAAGATATAAAAAAGTTTGCAAATTTTCCGAGAAATTAAAGAAGATCAATGTTAAACTTCTTAGAAAGAAAAGATACTGGAATTAGGAATGCATACAACAAAGAAAGAAGAGCGTGGAAAACAATGAAAAGTTAAGCATTTTGACTGATCTACGTATGCACATCCTACAAGACACCATGCAGAATCATAATTGACCATTGGAGATCAAATGAAGATAACATTGGGATTTTCATATAGTTGTTACAAATGCTCAAGATTTTGCATCTATAGGAAACGGTGTTATGGAAATAGTTGTTAGCATTTTAGATTCTAGACTTTTTATTTACGAAACTTGTATAAAGTTGATCAAACTTATCCTAGATATTTTATTTTGATAAGTCAAATATTAGTTTAGACTTTCAAAACTCGATCCATAGTTCAATTATGTGTCCCATCAAAGTAGGATCTCAAAACTATTTTGTTAAATCAAATCATCCTTTGATTTGAAAGACTATTCTTAGTAAAGAGGATAGTTATTGAATCTCTAAGGTAGAGTTTAAAAGCCAGTATGTAAAAGCTATATATTGTAAAGCTTGATAGAAGAAGGGGGTTCAATTTTTGGATGCCACAGGGTGGTCTTGTAATTTTGTAAGCATATATGACAATTTCCTATGAACATCTGATAATGTATGAATTGTGAACGTTTTTGTGTCTTATATATGTTTACAATTGATTGTCTAATTGATTATAGAATTTGAATGCGTTGCATAACCATGATTGAAGAACTAATAACATGTACATTTTATGTGTTTATTGCCTACCAATTGTGATATATTTTCTTTTAGTTTCCTAGATATAACGGTTATATGGTGGATGAGATATCAGCGCATGAAAATTGTAGCTTACTTCTTTCATGTTTTTATTTCTAGTTCCATTTGTATGCTTTGATACACATTCAGTTTATCAAAACATGTAAGTTCATACCTTTTTCTGTTATATGTATTGTTCCCATACTATACATAGACTCTCCTTCGCTTACCTTTAATACAACCATTTAAATAAATCAAATGTATTTAACTTTCCTTCCTAACTGCCCTAGCTTTGCCCTGTGGCAATCTAGTGCAGACCTTAGGGATAACACTTCCCACAACTATAATTTTTAAGATTAGGATAAATCCATTTGAAACCTATATCTATCAAGCACTAAAATGGATCCAATTTCTTGAGGTTTATTTTTTTTTTACAAAAAAACTATACCTCAAGAAATTTGATCCCTCTCTTGCTTTATAGTTTTAGGTTTAAGTTTTATTTTTATTTTTATTTTATATGTTGACATGGATATTTTAGTTACTTTTCATAATTTTTAATTTTATGTGCTCACATGATTTTGTTTAATTACTTTTTATTTTTGGTAATGTTACGTTACATTACCTTACGTGACAACATCCCCTTAATATTGGGTTGCAGATCACCTCGCTCCTCTCAGTGCAACAAGTCCGAATTTAAAAATACTACTTTTAAAAAAAACAGAGATTTTAATATTTCATAAAATTTGATTTTGGAAATAACAAGATTTTGATCTTACAAATTTTAAGACAAATATGAATTTTAGGCCGAACCTTGTGGCGGTTAAGTCCCCATAGGTCTCGAGATCCATTCTAAGGGTTGCTTAGGCGGACCCTTTATTCCAAAGGCGAAATATCAAGGTCCGAGTAAAAAGTGTTAAAGACAAATCCAAATTTGACAAGGGTACTTTAAAAAAGCAAACGATTTTAATATTTTATTTGAAAAAATCAAGATTTTGATTGTTCGCATGGTTTGGGCAGTAAATTGGTCCGGTATTAAATTTAAAGATTTGTAATTTATTGAATATATAATAATGAAGTAAGAATAATAGTTTATTTCTAAATAATATTTTATTAATATATTTGTCAAGTTTTATTATTGTGATTGGTATTTAAGGGTTTTGTTTGTTAGGTGAATCAAGGTTCAAAACTCAGGGGTAGTGGTAGGAGACACCTAAAATCCAAGCCATGCTAAAACTTGTTGTGGCCCAAGCCTATGTATTTTTAACAACTTAGATGTTATCGAGTCGCAATTTCTTAGACCACAACAAACTAGCAAACAAAAATATATTTTATTAATATATTTGAATAATTTTGTTTTTAAATAAGTAAATTTATAAAAATGCAAATGTATTAATTTGGTTTTTAAACATTTCAAATTTATTAAAAGTTAATAGAAAATGTGACATATTTTTCATAAATCTCAATTAAAAACTTAATTTAGGTAAAATCTCATATTAAGCATTATTAAAAAATAAATTCATTTATTTCAATTTTAGATTTTAAATAGGAGTAAGCTACCGACGCGACAATTTTGCTCAGCGGCAATCATCGCGTCGGCACTCCGACCACCGTCGGCGACCCCTCCTCTCCGTTGCCGGCAGTCCGTTCNCCGTTAGGAGTGGATTACCTTCCGCCGTTAGCGTTGATCCAACCGCAGTTACTCCCTGCCTCTGCCTTCTCAACGTACTCCCATGCATTGATGGGTGCCACCAACCACACTCCCTGCACAATTCAAACGATCCCGTGACTTCTCCTATGCTCTGTTTCTACTCCGAGCTGCTATTTGCATTCACCGGTCACCACAACATATCTCCATTGGTTCCTTCCGCGCGATTCTCCGTGTGCTCCATTTCTTTTGGAGCTGCTATTTGCATTCACCAGTCACCAGAAAGTCTGCAAACTCAGTCATAAAAATCAACAGGTTACAATCTCATAAATTACAATTTCAATCATATTCTGGAGGCTTTGAATCAATTCAGATTATTGAAATTACAGTTTGGATAAGCCTTCTCAGTCCACAGCCTGCAAAATGGATTCATTAATGTTCTGAACAGGAGGCCAGCGCATAGCTTTAACTTTTTCGTGCCTTCTAGGAAGAATCGCACACGCAAAACAAACTGACTCCAACAAAAAAACTAACTGCAAAACAAATACATTTGAAGTAATTTTTTATTTTTAAAAATAAATTCAGTATTACCTAAACTCCAACACAAATAGCTTCTAGCTGCAATGAGATTCCCATCTCGTAAGAGCATTCTGAATTGGAATTCATCAGTCTTGTCCCTTTTGTGGACTTTCGTATGACATCCTTCAAAACAAAACATGTACAATCTCATCCAAAGAAGTTTCCTGGCTTTGCATTGTCCAATGAAGCATCTTTAAAACTATCTCAGAGTTTTCAATGCAAGTGGAAACATTGATTGAGCAAAACATATAAGTGCCAAAAGGCATGTAAGGGCTTCTCTTGACAACCTCATTTGACTCCATTAAATAATCAAGGACATTATTAAGAAGCGTCCTACAAGCATTTTGAACAAAAGCATCAAGTACATGTATGCCCTGCCAATATGGAAAAATAGCAATCAAGGGATTAGCAATTGAATAAGGGTGCAAGAAGCATCCGTGGAACAATATCATGTTTGGAAACCATGTGACAAAAGTTGCCTCCCCAGTTCTCACGGCCAACCGCTTCAACAAGTCTTTTATCTCCCACTAAAGGGCAACCAAATGTGACACAAAATGGAGAGCTATGATTTAATGTGATACACAAAGGAGAACTTTGCTTTAGTCTCTTTTCCAGTACCCATAGTGTGACCAAGGTTGCAACTTCCCCTGCCAAGGAATGGCCCACAAATATAATCAGTTTGAGTTTCTTTTGTTTCGAATTGATATGTATCTGCAACTGATTGGTCATGGAATACATTTCAAAAGAGAGTTCATTTTCCCTTTGAATACTAAACCCTTTTTTATGATTTAACTAAGATTACATTGTCTTACTGTTGTAATAGATAAATCAAATTACCTTTGTTTTGAAATCTATATTCTCCATAATATGCAGGAAGATCTTAAGGGCTCCCTGATGGACAATGGCTAGTTGACCAACCCAACCCAACCCTCATAGCTTGAGAGGAGATAAGATCGGACTTGGTAAAGTAATTCACCAATGAATAATTAGAATGGACTTGTTTTTCAAGTCTAACCACACAATATTGAAAGTGACAATGCCATCCAAATAACAAGTTCTGTTATGCCCAAGGACAGATCAGTGGTGAGATCTCTGCATAAATACATGTTTTCTGTTGGTTCTATAAAAATAGTTGGAAAGCAGGTCAGGATTAATGCAACAAATGACCTGCTACTAGCAATAGAGTGCAACAGTTGTTCTACTACTAGCTAAGCTATTCAACAACTTGCTTTAACTGTAGGCATTTATGTTGGGAATTTAGATCTATAAAACTTAATCCCTATCATCTTGCCTTCCTAGTTCCCATAGTGTCGCTGCAATTGTAATATGTAACCTCCCCTACAGTAAGTAATGGAGTGCTTACTGAAGCACCAAGACCCACTTTGAGCACTCATCCCTTCCTCCTTGGGATGGCAGTTCACCCAAGTCCTCAATAGTGGCAAGCTGCAAGCTCCAGTAGGGCACAAAAATCTTTTATTTAATATTGGCAGGAAGATAGCGTTTTGTCTGTGATGATTAAACTTATGGGTTTGAGCCAATGGCACTTGGAGGTCATGACTCGTGGACATATTAGGACCCAAGCCTGAGCCATGTTTTCCTCTAGGCTTTCCATTTAAATTTGTTGGTCGGGATGTGGTCCATAGACCTGCAGAAGCTTACCACTGCTGATCTAGGTTCAATTCACAGTGCATTATGTATGGCTCTACCTAAGAATCCCAAGAGCAACATGTCCTAGGAGATCGACCCCATTCCAGCTAAAAATGGGGAGTTTCTGTTAGGAAAAAACAATGTTAAGTTCAAATAATGGAAAGTAGAATGTCTATCGAAGAATAAGTTCCATTATGGCAAAGGACAGATAAGTCATTATGTCTGTTTTGGGGATCCTTACACAGTTCTGTTGCTTGTAGTCAAAAATATTGTGACAGTCCTAGAATGTGATCTAGTACAGTCTCACTTTATCATCTCATGGACTTTGGACAAATGAACCTCCACGATCATGGACCAATTAGGTGAAAAGACACAAATCAAGCTTTCTAATATTTAGATAGCTAGGTTGTTGAATCATCTATGGATAATATAAAGGTGTTCAATGGATTATTAGAGGTTAAAAGCAATTGAAAACACACATGATTAGTACATTAAACCAAGTTGGTATTAGGTGATCCCCTAATGTATAATATTATAACACCCTTCACCTAATACTTTCCCATTGTGAGCTTGCCCCAAGTCAAGAAGTGGATTTCATCTACCTATCTATGGCGATATATAGTAATATGACAGGTATTTCAATAGAATTTCTCCCTAAACAATTCCCATGCAACTACATATGCAAAAGCCCTTATATTTCTTTCCACTTTATCTCACCGTAGTGTGGCACTTTGCTTAAGATGGAAAATTATCAAACAAGCCTGATGATTAATAGTGATATTTGAACCCAAAACACTTATGGACATTAATTAACCAAGCTTTTATTAATTATATCTTAATACAACCACTAAGCTCTGTGAACTTTCACTTATACAAATCCTTGAGGAGAATGTTTGATTTGGATCTAGTAATATCATTTCCTTCATTCTTTATGACGCATGCACCCCTACTAGGGTTAGGTTGTGTTGAAACACCACTTAACCCATGTGGGATTTATTATGCTTCTTGTTTCTTAGGGCATCTGTTAAGTTAACTATAAAGAATGGTTCATGGAGCCTTCCATGTCGTATAAATTGCAAGCATGTATTTAAATATAACTAGTTTTTTGTTTTATTTTCAGTAATGTGTTTGCACATTGTTTGTAGGAATTTATTCAAAATGGGCAAGCAAGGCAAATGGCATGCTATCATGCAACTTGAAATGCAAGACCCTAAACACATGCTCACCTTTTCCTCCAAAGATATTCTTTGGTCTGAAATTGATCAATCAAATGGATGTTTTGATCGTGTTGCGAAAATCTCGTCCCATATAGTATCTGAATTCATTAGGGGGAAGAAATGAACCTCGATGCTCCTTGTAGTTTCATTCGATGGAAAAAGAAAGAATCAAGGAAAAATGATACTGCTTCATTGAGTTATGAAGTGTTATACATATAATCTATATGAGCATGAAGACAAACAAGGATGGCCTTGTCATGGTTTGCATGATGCTTCAGGTGAGGCCAGGTCTTTGCATAAGCCTAAGCCCCGACAAAGTCTCGTATGTCGAAAGTTGCTTTTTTTTGGAGGTGCCAGTTGACTCAGTTTGCAAAATGCACATAAAGAAACATGTTAACTTGGATGCGACAGCTCGAGATAGGGATTTCTTCTTGAGAAGAAAGGATGTTGCAAACATCTACTGTCGGTTGAGCAAAGGAAACTATCAACTCCACAAAAAGGATGAGATGAGTGTTAATATTTGGTACCAAAAACGTAAAGAGAATTTTTTCTTATACCAAAAGCCCAATGATGTAGGCGTGCCTTTCATAATTGGAATCTAAACGAAATGGATGTTGGAGACAATAGTCAAGCTATGTCATAACAGCTTAATAGCAATGGACTCAACATGTAGTGCTAATAAATACGGGGTATGTGTGTTGTCCATGTTTTTTTAATATGATTATCCAATATTAAGCCATTCAATTTATTTAATAAAAAACGTTTTTCACTTCCTATCTTGTTTGAGTATGGCAGTATCGGCTTTACACACTAGTTGCATTTGATGCACAACAAAGCAGGGTTCCAGTTGCATGGGTTGTTTCATCACAGAATACAACTGAAGATATTGCACTTTGGTTGGAGCAACTTATGAATAGGTATTACCAGCTCCGTCCTGATTGGAAACCCAATGCCTTCATGGTTGATGATGCATTGGCTGAGATAGTTACATTGAGGTATATTCATTATCATTAATATTCATTTTAACTTATCTTTTTTTTTATGAAAAAGTGTCACTTTAACCCATCGAACATTGTAGGAGGGTGACACAGTGCAAATTTATATTGTGTGTTTGGCATGTACGAAGGGCATGGCTAAAAAACATCATTAACTTGGCCACTAGTCCAGACATGGCAAGTGCATTGTTCAGTAAGTTAGGTTATATTATGAAGTATTGTTCTAACGATGATGTGACTGCTGTAATACAAGGATTTTTCAATGAATTTGTTGATGAGGGGAAATTCCTGGACTATCTCGACAAGAATTAGGTTTCTGGTGATAAGTTTCGTAAGTGCAGACGACTCTTTCTTGTGTTTTTGCTTAAGTGTTTCATAATTACCATATATTTCCACTGAGTTGTTTTTTTACTTTCAGGGATGTGGGTGAAAGGCTGTCGTGATTTCCCGCATGCAAATCAAGAAACCAACAATGTTGTAGAGTCCTACCATTGTTACCTGAAGACCAAATTTCTCTCCAATCAACGGAAGAAATGTGCTCATCGAATGGATTGGTTATTATATGTGCTCTTGACAAATGTCGAACCTGTGTATCGGTTCAAAGAAATTCTGAAAGAAGAAGGATACTTGAACAACTACAGAAAGAGAAGCAGCTTGAATCTTCAATGGAAAGAGCAAAAATAATCCTGGACAGTGATTGTTGCCCTCATGAGAGCATATCTCATGCCTATTGGGTGAGGAGTCAAACAAATCCTCATAGCAAATACCTTGTCACCTGGTATCATGCAAATTTTATAGCGTGTGATTGCCCATGGTCTATTTGCGACAACATGTGCAAGCATGCTATAAAGGTATATTAGTTGTATTTCCCATTAGGAGATTCAATCCCAGTACTAGATCATGACGCAACGCATGCTTCATTTGATACCCCTAATGAGATAGAGGCACCAAACTTACATGTAGATGGTGATATAACGTTTACAGCCACTAATACTGTTGATCCAGATGTTGAGGGACTTCAATTAGCTAGGGATGAATTGTTTGGCTACCTAGACCTGCTTAGAAACAATCCTCCTAGTACATTGAGAAAGACCGAGCAGTTGGTTGGTCTAGTTATAAAATTGTTGGATGAGGCCAACACTCTTCATATTATGGACTTTGACTTCACCACTGGCTTGGGTGATTTCGAGTCATCTTTGAAGAGGAAGAAAAGCTTCCTTAGCCCAAAAAAGAAAGGCAAAAGAATCAAGAAAAGTAGCAGCTTGGAAATTGATTTGAATATCCATGAATCTGAATATGATCCTTTCCAGTTTCAATATCTCAACAAGAGGGGTCGTCCTCGCTCCAACATTGCACCATCAATTGTCTCAGGTCAGTTGCATTTATTGAAAATATCTATGTGTTGTTGTTTTTGCTTTCTTCGTCATGTTATTGATGTATCCATGCATACACATGTGTTGACATGCGATGCGAATGCTTGCAGCAGGGCAACATTCTGTCGCGGTTGCTCCAAGGCAAAGACATAGACCAATGCAGCAGCAACCGGGTTTAACTGCAAGCCCAAGTACGCTTCACAGGACTCCTTATGCAATGGATTTCAGGTGTTAAAGTGACTAGTGTTATGCATCACAATACTGCCCTGATGATATTACATCACATGCACAGGTGCTTCTCCCAGGGATCTTCCGTCCGGGAAACACGACTGGTTGATTGGGAGCACACCCATTAGCAGTTTCCAAGGTTTGGCGCGTGCCCTACTTTAGCAGTTGTTGTTTTTTATTTCTTTTCCATGTTGTTGATGTATCCATGCATACATGTGTGTTGATGTGCGGTATGGATGCTTGCAGATGGGCAACAGTCTGCTGTGGTTGCTCCAAGGAAGAGACATGGACCAAGGCAACACCAGCCGGGTCTAACTGCAAGCCTAGGTACACTTCACAGGACTCCTTATGCAATGGATTTCAGTTGTTCAGGTGACTAGTGTTCTGCGTCAGTACAATACTTCCCTAACGATATTACATCACATGCACAGGTGCTTCTCCCAGGGTTCTTTTGTCAGGGCAGCACGACTGGTTAATTCGGAGCACACCCATTGGCAGTTTCCAAGGTTTGGTGCGTGCCCTAATTTAGAAGTTGTTGTTTTTGCTTTCTTCGCCATGTTGTTGATGTATCCATGCATACACGTGCGTTGACGTGCGGTACGGATGCTTGCAGAGGGGCAACAATCTGTCGCGGTTGCTCTAAGGTAGAGACATAGACCAAGGCAGCACCAGTTGGGTCTAACTGCAAGCCCAGGTACGCTTCACGAGACTCCTTATGCAATGGATTTCAGGTGTTCAGGTGACTAGTGTTCTGCGTCACAATATTGCCCTGACGATATTACATCACATGCACAGGTGCTTCTCCCAGGGATCTTCCGTCCCGGGAGCACAACTGGTTGATTGGGAGCACACCCATTGGCAGTTTCCAAGGTTTGGTGCGTGCCCTACTTTAGTAGTTGTTGTTTTTTCTTTCTTCGCCATGTTGTTGATGTATCCATGCATACACGTGTGTTGATGTGCGGTACAGATGCTTGCAGAGGGGCAACAGTCTGCTGCGGTTGCTCCAAGGCAGAGACATAGACCAAGGCAGCACAAGCCAGGTCTAATTGCAAGCCTAAGTACGCCTCACGGGACTCCTTATGCAATGGATTTCAAGTGTTCAGGTGACTAGTGTTCTGCATCACAATACTGCCCTGATGATATTACATCACATACACAGGTGCTTCTCCTAGGGATCTTCCGTCTGGGCAGCAGGACCGGTTGATTGGGAGCACACCCATTGGCAGTTTCCAAAGTTTGGCGCGTGCCCTACCTTAGCAGTTGTTGTTTTTGCTTTCTTCGCCATGTTGTTGATGTATCCATGCATACACGGGTGTTTACGTGCGGTATAGATGCTTGCAGAGGGGCAGCAGTCTGTCGCGGTTGCTCCAAGGCAGAGACATAGACCAAGGCAGCACCAACCGGGTCTAACTGCAAGCCCAGGTACGCTTCATGGGACTCCTTATGCAATGGATTTCAGGTGTTCAGGCGACCAGTGTTCTGTGTCGCAATACTTCCCTAATGATATTAAATCACATGCACAGGTGCTTCTCCCAGGGATCTTCCATCCGGGCAGCACGACTTGTTGATTGGGAGCACACCCATTGGCAGTTTCCAAGGTTTGGCGCGTGCCCTACTTTAGCAGTTGTTGTTTTTTCTTTCTTTGCCATGTTGTTGATGTATCCATGCATACATGTGTGTTGACGTGCGGTACGGATGCTTGCAGACGGGCAACAGTCTGCCGCAATTGCTCCAAGGCAGAGACATAGACCAAGGCAGCATCAGCCGAGTCTAACTGCAAGCCCAGGTACGCTTCACGAGACTCCTTATGCAATGGATTTCAGGTGACTAGTGTTCTGCGTCACAATACTGCCCTGACGATATTGCATGACATGCACAGGTGCTTCTCCTAGGGATCTTCCGTCTCGGGAGCACGACTGGTTGATTGGGAGCACACCCATTGGCAGTTTCCAAGGTTTGGTGAGTGCCCTACTTTAGTAGTTGTTGTTTTTTATTTCTTCTCCATGTTGTTGATGTATCCATGCATACACATGTGTTGATGTGCGGTACGGATGCTTGCAGAGGGGCAGCAGTCTGCCGCGGTTGCTCCAAGACAGAGACATAGACCAAGGTAGCACCAGCCGGGTCTAACTGCAAGCCCAGGTACGATTCACAGGACTCCTTATGCAATGGATTTCAGGTGTTCAGGTGACTAGTGTTCTACGTCACAATATTGCCCTGACGATATTACATCACATGCACAAGTGCTTCTCCCAGGGATCTTCCGTCCCGGGAGCACGGCTGGTTGATTAGGAGCACACCCATTGGCAGTTTCCAAGGTTTGGCGCATGCCCTACTTTATCAGTTTTTGTTTTTGCTTTCTTCGCCATGTTGTTGATGTATCCATGCATACACATTTGCAGAGGGGCAACAGTCATGGATGTTGTTAACATATTGATGTTGTCATGTCTATCTATATGCCAAGTGACTCTAGCACAAGAGGAGAAGCATCATCTTCAACTCCATAGAATCCCCTATGGGAAGGCTTTAAATCTATGAGACATAGAGCTTTCCACAGATAGTTCCATAATTTATGCTATGGCTGAAAGTGAATGGAGCATTCTTAGATGTGAAAATCTAGCATTTTGCTTCAAGCACCCCTGGATTATAGCCTTGAGGTAGTGCAATGATCACGAAATGGTTACTTCAAAATCAACCAAAAAGGATTTCCCACACACTACAAGATGATCTTGATGAATAACAACAACAACTACAACAACAAAAGCAAGTGATGGAGGGTTAGCTCAAAGATAAAATGCAGATTCTTGGAAAACTCTTTTTTATTGAGAAATTGCCATTTGCATTGTAGTATCCAGAGGAGTATTCTCTTTTCTGGACGTGGCATTTTTTTTTTGTATATGTCCACAACATACTCTTAAGCATAAGGGCAATAATTTTACATATGAAGAAAGTGGATAATGTATTGTCTCTATAGTTATTCCTATTGACAATTTATGATTCTGTCCATCTAAAATTCCATAGTATATTGTACTGTAGTTTGCGATGGGCTAATGCATTCCTTGAATCAAAATAGAGAAGTTGGGGACAATGCTTATTGTTGATATGTTATAAAGGAGAGTGCAAAATAAGAACAATAGCATGTCAAATATTGATCAAACATTCAATCCATGCCTGGGACTTTCTAAAATATTCCACATATAGCGTGCTAGCAGAGTTCTACTGGTAGAGTTTAATTATGCATATTTTTATAGACAACCTACTCAATAATATTTACATCCTTGATTATATTTTAGCTTTTTTTAACTGCTTATGTTTAAATTTTATCAAATACATACCTTTCAGGGTCTTAAGTTGCACTTTCTTGTTGCTGAACTTGTGTTAACTCCATTACATGGGAGATTGAAAGTTTCTGTAGACATTAGGGTGACTTCATGGATGGCTAGTTTATACTTGCTACAACTAGCATTTGATGGTAGTTTATAGTTGCTTCTAGATGGCTATGCTTATAGACTCACTTTTTTCTAAACCTAATATTGCTCTGGAATTTAGGTTTGTTCAATTCATACATAGTTAAGGAGTTGAAATCGCTGGAAAGAGCATGGATTCAGCTAGAAAACCATTGTAGCTGATACATCAGCTCTACATGCCAATATCATGAAGGACAAGATTGATGTTGATATTGTTTCAGAGATAAAAAATACTATTGATGAGAACCGAAATACCCAATATGAGCAATAAATGCAACTCTAAAGTAGATACATTTAGTCTCATTAAAACAACTATTGATGACAATATAGCAACCACCTTCAATCTTAAATATGAACATGAGGTTAAACTTTCATCTGTCAGTGGACCTACAAGTATCAATTATTCATTATTGGTAGAAGAAAGGGAAGTTCCTAAAGGAAGGATGGCTAGAGCATCTAAATCAGATAATCTGTCAAAGGATGGTGATCATATAGTAAAGGACATTGGAGTGGTAGTTGCAGTGGTAGTTTTGAAAATAGGGAATGTAAGCTGGAAAGTCAAAGTTCATCTGCTATTGATGTGAACAGGCTTAACAAGATGTCATGGACAGTGAATGGAGCTTAGTTGAATGAGCTGAAGTAATGCCATTGTTACTTCTCACTATTTGATTACGCTGCTAGTGGACTTTCAAATTCAAATTAACAATACACTGACAGGAAATGTTACAGTAATTCAATTTGATTCATCAATTTACATCAATTACAATTTGATTAATCAATGTTACAGGAAATTATCCTCTAAGTAAAGATTTGATTCATCAATTTATGTTTCTAAACAAGCACTATTATCCTTCTCTAAAATAAAAATTTGCTGATTTTTTACATTTTGATTATTTTTATCATTCAAATATGGCTATGATTGTTCACAAATTGTAATTTATATCCCTTGAAAAGGAATATTTCTAATGTATTAATTAATAATTAGAGCATCAACTTAACCAAGTTTAAATTTCTCCCACCATATTTATGTGAAACCATATATTTATATTGTTATAATATAGCCCAAACTTAACCGAAACATAACATCATGATCACATCTCAACAATCCATTGAAAGTAAAAGATGATTGAAAACACTTTTCCTAATAATATTGGTCAATGTTTTTTTATCACGGAAAAGATAAATAAAATTTTACAAAAAAAGTTGTAGCTCATTATATTAATAAATGAACCACATTATTCATAGGCCAAAAAAGTTGTACATATATAGCATCAACAACAATGTCTGATAGAGATCATAAATCATCATGTCTAGAAATAAACACATGTTTATGCTTATACACATATATATTTTCCTGCTATATGTATTAACAAGTACCGGCAATATTGTGCACAACAAAAATGTAAACAGTAACCAAATTGTGCACTATAAAAAGTATCGGTAAGCATGTGAATAGTATTCCATCTACCGACTTTCAGCAAAGAAAGGATCAACTAGGGTGTGGTCTTGGGTCTAGCTCATTGATATTGTCATCAACCCCTTCCCACAAATGCCAACTTCCTTCACCAACCTGTAGCCCCATCTTAGAAAATTGATCTATCGACATGTTCCTTTCCATGTATATATGTCGATACGATATGTTCTGAAATAAGCTTCCTATTTTGATGAGTTCTCCATATAAAGGCTTCAGCATGATGTTCTTTGGAGGCTTTTCATTTTTAACCAATCTATAACTAGTATAGAATACCCATAAATTTGGATCTTTTGAACCCCTTTTGAGACAGCCAAGAGCATAACTAACTTCAGAGCCATCGGTTCAACTTGATTGTTGGTACTTCTCCCAATTCCAGCTGCAAACATGTACCGGTGAGTATCATATATAGCAAATTCCCCCTAGCTCCTCCCTCCATGTATTAACTATGTAAGGGTGGGAAATAAAGACATGATTTTTATTTTCAGATTATTCATTGCAGAGAGGACACCTACTTGGACCACAACCAAACTTTTTAATTAGATTAGCCTGTACTAGGACCTTACCAAATAGTGTATGACACACAACAATTTGTGTTGGCAATATGGAAGATGGCTATATTGGCATTGATGTCAATATATGAGATGATGGAGATTTGTTGAACTAATGATTATGGACAGACACATTTTAGTGATGATCATTGATGGAAAAATAAGATGAGAGGCGTATCCTTGTTGATAGAACCATGGATGAGGCTGAAATATTTGTTAGAGCAAGTGGTGAAACTAGGAGACACTGTCTAAAAGAAGGGTGCTTGCAATAATAATGCAAAGACAAAAATTAATAGGTTTTCTCAAAGACTTTGCTATGAGGCTCAAGATATGCCACTTCTTCAAGAAGCTTTGAGTTTCTATAGGCTAGTGTGGACTAATTCTTAGAGCTGTGGTGCAACAATTACGTATTGCAACAAGACCAGAAGTTTGCACACAGGGGCTTTATGTGCTTTGCAATGTTGCAGCAGGGAATGAGTTTCACAAAGATGAAGTCATGCGTTTTGTTCAAGCAATCTTACCAGGAAGAGTGTATTCCTTTGATTAGGTTTTTGCAGGACATGAACAACTCTCAAGTTCGTGTGGACTCACTCCACACCTCAAGCAATCAAGAAGCAACAAAGAGGAATGCATTAAATATAAATAACACACTGTAAGATTGTCAAATATGAGGTTCAGTTAAAGTTTCCACTGTTGAACAACACGAGTCCAATGAGGACTCCAATTCATATATAGAAGAATGATTTTTTTTTATTACATGTATACGTCTGTTGCTTCCTGCTAGGTCTCATCGGTACCTGCCGCAAATTGTGGACAGATAGCTTCGCATATGATGATACTTATGTTCCATTAAGTAAAGCTTGGGTCACTTCAAAGGATTCGAACCCACAAAAGCACTATCGGTAAAGACAAATTGGGCTTGAAATCATAATTAATTACATTTATTTTGTCTTGTGAAACCATGAACAATACAATAACCAACCTAGCTCTAAAAGAAGCCATGTTACTGATCTATATCGCAGTGGATATGCGACGCGCAACAGTGAGGGCGTTTCGAAGAAATTCAACCAGCGTAACACTCTAAAGCGCAGAAGATACAGGAGTCGTCTAATCATAGGATCAACGGTTGTGATTTGTTTTCCCATTGGGATTTATCCCACATTGACTGGGAGGAATGGTTTATATAGGTTTATATATCCCATTCTTTCATGCTCTATTCGACGCGTAGAGTAAAGGTATGGTGGGGGCTCTGGGTGTTTGGACTCCACTAGAAGATCACTAGCTCAGAGCCCAGGATGACCTGTCAGGCCCCCTACCTTTTGCTATGCATGGCAAATATGTTCGACGACATGGATTTTGACATGGGAAAGACACATTTTTGTAGAATTGAGCCTATTAATAATCTGGGAAGACATGGCAAATTTGTTCGACGGCATGGATTTTGACATGGGAAAGACACATTTTCGCAGAATTGAGCCTGTTAATAATCTGGGAAGACCATAGAGAATGAGAATGGTTGTGACTTCACATATTCTAGTAAGTTTTCTAGGTTTAGTGAACGTGTCTAAGATCCGATTACCTCCAATCCTAGGCCTTCTAGCAATATTGTTGATAGTGTGTTCCTCTGAAAAGCACAGTCCTCTAGTTTCTGGCATGTGATGGCTTCCTTCCTTCTCACCCTGCATGGCTGCATTCAATGCTTGCCTTTCAACCAGTGACATTGGAATTTGCTGGTCTTTTCTCATACTCATGCCTTCATAAAAGTCCCTAATTTCAATGTTAAGTGGCTGGCATTCATTTGTATCCATAATTGCTGAATCCAAGCACTGAAGACAGAGTTTTCGACCATCATCCAACTTAATATATTGTACATTCCTTGCCTCCATATGTTCACAGCTGCAACATCAAGGAGTGTTATCATGTTCATGCAAAGGACAGTACCTCTGTCCCCAAAATGGATGGGCTCTATACTCAATTAAGCTAGCTCTATTTGTTGGGATAAAATGGTTGCAAACATCACATTTTGGATGGTAGATTTCCTTGTAATAGGATTTGTGCTGTGGATCATTTCCTAACATGGAAAACTCATGTTCAGAAATAGGCTCGCCACAAGCATGACAACGAGAACACTGAGGATGCCAAACAGCTCCCATGCAGCTCAAAAAACGCCCATAGCCTATCTCAGTATTGCACCCAGCACAAATATTGTATCCTGTAGGATAACCATGTGGCGAAGGATAGATAGCACTTTGAGATGAATGCGTAGGGTAGCCAATGTCCAAGCTTGCTTGTAGAGCTCTAGCAAGTTTTTCATTGTCGTCCACTTGAAAACAGCCCCCTATGTCATTCGCCTTTCTTTGTTCTTCTTCAGATAGAGAAAGTGCAATAGCATGATCCAAATCCTCATTTCCACTATGTCCATGCCTATCGAAGGTGCGAGAAGGTAGATCCCAATATCTATTTTCATCTGACAATACTCCTTGATATTTCCCCTCTGATATCCTGTGATTGGAGCCTTTAAAATTTTTATTGAAGCCTTAGAAATTCAACCACTTTGTAGCATCCCCTTCACGTTTTCTCCTCCGCGTCGGCTCTGATACCACTCTATAACATCCCCTTCATGTTTTATCCTTCGCGTCGGCGCTCAATCCACTAATTTTCTCCGATGGCGGTATCAAAAGTCTTTCCTTCTAACTGCGCCGACGTTTCTGTAATCTTCAACTAAACTAAGCCGAGGCCTCCATCATCTTTCTTCTGTCGACCGTCGACAACTTCCAAACTTTGACAAATTCTAAAAATTTTCGTCCTACCAGTTCCCCATCGGGCGGACTTCCGTCTTGGCTGTCCGATGCATCGGAGGAGCTTCAGACTAAGTCCTTCGACGATCTCAACACTTAGAAATTTTTTTTTCAAAAAATTCCTCCTCGTCGGCTTATTTCGCCCGACGGCATCAACTCTCAACACCTCTTCATTTCCGCCGTTGCGGCTCCATCTCTAAGTTCTGTCCGTTTTGCATCGGGCGGACTTCCTCCTAGCTCACCGCTCTGGTCTTTTCTCATACTCATGCCTTCATAAAAGTCCCTAATTTCAATGTAAAGTGGCTGGCATTCGTTTGTATCCATAATTGTTGAATCCAAGCATTGAAGACAGAGTTTCCGACCATCATCCAACTTAATATATTGTACATTCCTTACCTCCATACGTTCACAACTGCAGCATCGAGGAGTGTTATCATGTTCATGCGAAGGACAGTACCTCTGTCCCCAAAATGGATGGGCTCTATACTCAATTAAGCTAGCTCTATTTGTTGGGATAAAATGGTTGTAGACATCACATTTTGGATGGTAGATTTCCTTGTAACAGGGTTTGTGGTGTGGATCATTTCCTGACATGGAAAACTCATGTTCAGAAATAGGCTCGCCACAAGCATGACAACGAGAACACTAAGGATGCCAAACAGCTCCCATACTGCTCAAAAAGCACCCATAGCCTATCTCAGTATTGCACCCAGCACAAATATTGTATCCTGTAGGATAACCATGTGGCGAAGGATAGATAGCACTTTGAGATGATGCGTAGTGGAGCCAATGTCCAAGCTTGCTTGTAGAGCTCTAGCAAGTTCTTCATCGTCGCCCACTTGAAAACTGCCCCCTCTGTTATTTGCCTTTCTTTGTTCTTTTTCAAATAGAGAAAGTGCAATAGCATGATCCAAATCCTCATTTCCACTATGTCCATGCCCATCCAAGGTGCTAGAAGGCATATCCCAATATCTATTTTCATCTGACAATACTCCTTGATATTGCCCCTCTGATATCCTGTGATTGGAGCCTTTAAAATTTTTATTGGAGCCTTAGAAATTCAACCGACGTAATACTCTAAAGCGCAGAAGATACAAGAATTGTCTGATCATAGGATCGACAGTTGTGATTTGTTTGCCCATTGGGATTTATCCCACATTGACTGGGAGGAATGGTTTATATGGGTTTATATATTCCATTCTTTCATATTCTACTCGACGCGTAGAGCAAAGGTATGGTGGGGGATCTGGGTGTTTGGACTCCACGAGAAGATCACCAGCTCGGAGCCCGGGATGACCTTTCAGGTCCCCTACCTTTTGCTACGCATGGCAAATATGTTCGACGACGTGGTGGTTGATATGTCAAAGAAACGGTGGTTCGTTGTTGTGCGAGGTGGCAGGCCATGTGGCAATAGTAAAGTGAATAAAAGATGAAGTGGCAGATGTGTAATCCCTATTACATCATGAATATGGCATCCTTCTAAAAAATCAAATTGTTCAAAGGACACAATTGTGGAAAAGATGCCCCTAATCATGTTTGTAATAATCTTGGCAATAAGTTTATATATGCATTTACACAATGAAATTGATTTGAAATCCTCCATATTGAAGAAACATGAGCTTTTGGTGTTCTTGTTATTCATGAAAGACATTTTCCAGATGTATGGTTTTCCAAAATTTACCATGAGTGATTGGGATGCAAAATAATAAGTTAGTCCAAATTGTTCAAATTGATTTGAAATCCTCCATATTGAAGAAACACGAGCTTTTGGTGTTCTCGTTATTAATGAAAGACATTTTCCAGATGTATGGTTTTCCAAAATTTACCATAAGTGATTGGGATGCAAAATAATAAGTTAGTCCAAATTGTTTAGAGGACACAATTGTGGAAAATATGCCCCTAATCATGTTTGTAATAATCTTGGCAATAAGTTTATATATGCATTTACACAATGAAATTGATTTGAAATCCTCCATATTGAAGAAACATGAGCTTTTGGTGTTCTCGTTATTCATGAAAGACATTTTCCAGATGTATGGTTTTCCAAAATTTACCATAAGTGATTGGGATGCAAAATAATAAGTTAGTCCACTAGACATTGAGCTGCTCTTTTCTACTTGGACGTTTTTATTATATTCTTGATATACTCTTTCTTTTTTTACAAATTGCTTAGGTTGATTTGGAGTTTTTTTTTCTTAATAAGGTCTCTTCTTATGCCAATGCCATTGTTCAAGATTTCAAGCATTACTCTCATCCCAAACACTAGTTACCATCTTGAGCTCCTCTTTTCTACCTGGAGGACACACAAGCTCCACCGCAAGCTCCCTTAGAATTTATTGACTAATGGCATTCGGTTGAGTGTGCTGTCAAACCTATTAAATGTTGGGTGTGTGTCATATGATCTTTCCTTAGTGACTTGGGTGGCTTCCTCTGTGACCTAGAGGTGGAACCATGAGGTGTTGGTCTAGAATTTGATGGGAGAGACTTGTGCTCATGCCTCGGAGGAATAAAGAGAATAACACTTGGATCATTACAAATTACAGAAAACAAAGAGTTCAATTTCTCCCAATTTAAATAAATAAAGAATTTACTCAATTCTACCTGAACCTTGTTACTTTTTTTTAGTTATTCGGTTTGTTGGATTATCTCCTTTGGCTCATGGGATGAATCCCCATTGGTTGTCATGTTGTCATAGTTGTAGAAACTACATGATTTTAAGTTGAAGGGTAGAGGTTTGAATGATTCTTCCATAAAACAACCCAGGCACCAAATTGAATCTCTCCCAAAGTTGTTGCTGCTGGCAAAGTTCTACTGTAGATGGACAATAGGGACATTAGGGACAATAGGGACCTCATATCAAGTTGTATGTTGAGGATGGCATTTCTAAAATAGATATATATGTATATGTATTACTATATGGATGTAATTTCTTCCAGTCGGTGGAAAAAGGGGATTAGATAAATGGGATCAAAAACGAGATCAAGATGATTATGATAGATCTTAATAATTTTGTTTTGCAAAATAATCTTCTGTAACTAGTTAAAATAATTTTTAACTGTTTACGTGGGTTTAATTAATGTAATGGACAAAAAACTAACCTTATTGATCAGAAAACTAATGGAATAGGATGGAAAGGAGCAATGATTTCACTAGTTGTGGACATAAATGTGCATGTGTAAAAATTGCAAAAATTCTTGCAGAAAACTACAAAAAAACAGTTTTTTTTTAAGAGAAGAACAAGTGATTACATGCATATCAATGGCCTCAAAGTAGGAGAGGAGGGTGTTGATGCATCTTTAAATCACTTGAGTTGCTTGGAGTTGAGATCTCAAGGAGAATCCTAAGAAGGAAAAAAAATCCCTAGGACAGAACTTTGTAGAAGCCCTATTCTAAGGCTCTGATACAGGTTCATCTGAGCACCGAGTAGAGAGGATACTGTCGTAATGTACACACTTGTTATATACTCATTTAAAGTATCTATAGATAGGACTGTAAAACTGTGGGAGAGCAATCAAAGTTTGATAAAGTCTTGAATATAATACAATAATTTAGGTGAGTGATCTATTTGGACCAAGTCACCTAACATTGCAAAAGATAAAATTCAAAATAGAAAATAGATACAGCTCAAAAGTGTACCGAAGTACAACTACAATAGATGTTCAAAGATGCTCAATAGGCTAAGTCTCACCAAAGGCCAAAGTCAAATGATTCAGATTTTGCAACAACTTGAGAAACCAAAAATGAGTAGCTAGCTGAACAACGACATGGCAAACTTAACAATAATTCAACATATTAAAGAATGTAATAATTCCTAATGGTATCTCAACAAGCAATGGAGCTTGAAAATGTTGGAAATAACTTGCTAATCTATTGTTTTGCATCATTTGGTACTTCCAACCAAGGATGACAACTGGGATGACTATGGGAGCAAAAACAAAGTGGTATTACAAATAGGTAAGAGAATTTAAGGCAGATGTACCTGTGAGGAAGGTGAAACAATAATATTGGCAGTAGGGTTAATTGTGAACCTATCCCCTATTTTGGCCATCTGTCTCTTTTTTGGCTTTACTAGCACTGGACTGTATATTGTTGTGACATGATGGGTAAACATATTTGGGAATTGGGTATTTTAAAGAATAAGGTAATGGCCTGGTTAGTTCCTCCACTCGTAAATTTGCTACAAAAATTACACTGGACCTTACCTCTGCTGAGGTCGTTGCAAACCAACAAAACAAATCTTATTTTGCCATATTTTTTAGTGTTTTAGCAATTACTCATTAAGTGTTTTATCAATAACATAAAAAGCTTCAATAAGGTTAGTTTTTTGTCCATAAAATTTTCACATATAAATTGAACAAAAAATAAATTGATAAGATAGATTGCACTAACAATGACATTTGTAGTGTGATTTTTTTAAGTGCTCCTTAGAATAACAATGATCATTTGGTAGATTGAATGTTTCTGTAGATGTTAGGGTGACTTCATGGTTGCATGTCATGCCATTTTTTTTGCTTTTTTCATGAATACTTGTTTACCCTTAGGTAGTAGGTCATGTCACCAAGTACACTGTACATATCTGGAAATAATTAATTAAAAAACCGGCAAAGAGATTCAAGAGATACCATATTTAGAAAAACATCTGCAATATCATAACCATTTTGGACATGAAAGTATATTCCACCATAATTATATAAAATCACTGTACACTTAACAAGAGTTGTGATACAGCCATGCCATAATAGGCAGTACAACAAGAATAAGAAGAAAACATCCACGCCATGGAAATATATATTGATTTTCAAGAATGACTCCTTTTGGAAGGGTCTTTAATGGGAAGACATATTGGACATCAAAAGTTGCAACTGCCCCTGCTCTTGAAACTATATCTGTACACATCCTCTTGACCTCGGCCTGGTAATCGATGGTAAAAGTTTGGAACTGATTAGCAACATTTTTTGCTTCTCTATGAAGAAGTTTCAAATGGTCTTTCCAGACTTTGTATTCCCCATTCATCTGGTTACATATTAACAATGAGTTGGTGACCACTGCAATATTTTTTGCACCATATTCTTTCACAGCCTTTAGCCCTTCAACCAGTGCTATATAGTACACTTCGTTGTTAGTAGTCCTTCCAGATAATTCTCTCTTATTTTGGAGCACATGGTGTGTCGCTTTGATGTGAAGGAGATAATATATAACTGCTTGGCCTGGGTTAGGTTGACAAGACACCTCAATGTACATTGTCCACTTTTGCACCATTTTGTGACTACCCTTTCTATCACCTATATAAATGAGCAACAAGTTTAATTAGGAAGCAGAGAAACCAATAACTTTGTATTCAACGGAAAATCAAACCAATAACTTTATATTCATAGGAAGAGCAAAGTTATATATATCATGTTGTCTAAGGCTGATTACAAAAGCGTAACTGTTTAGGATAAAACACATTCCAAAAAGAACACTATAGTTGAATTTGAAAGGTTTATTATGGCGAGAATTTCTTTAATTCTGTCCAACCTTTACATGTCAGAGATTTTCATCATACTATTCATTCAGTGAACGGGAAAATCTGCATTTCATCATACATTATGCAATCTGTATTGTAGGAAAATGACACTGACTATGTCTGTCAAGTCAGTTAAAAGAGTACATAAAAGGTATGCTTTTCCAGATTACTTTTATACTAAAATTGATACATAACATTTAATAATAAAACTAGGTTTAAACCTATAGAGACTCAGGCAATTTGCAAGAAGTTTAAAGGCAGCTTATGGTTCAAGACAAGTTATGTATAGTTTCCAGGTCTTAGTTGCATTAACCTTAATGGACCATATGAACAACTTACAATGTATAGCCTACAATTTATAGCAGTTTGCAGGTCTTAGTTGCATTAACCTTAGTAGATATAACAAATAATAATAAAACTGAAATGCTAATCATCAGTATCATAAGAAACAATTGATTGCCTTCAAAGAGGTAAGCTTGATACATAGAATTAAATGGTAAATTGTACAGAAGACTTGTACACACATGGTAAAAGATGAACTGATCTTATCAAAAAACTTGTATTTGAAATCACTTTGTGTCACTAAATAATGTTTTAAGTATTTTACAGAGAACAGTAATAAGGATAGGCCTTTCATTTACATAATATGGAGTATGTAGAAGATAGATACATTCTTAATGCAAACAATGCTGAAATAAGGTCTGAGTGCGAGGCCTGAGTATGCACTGATAGATACATTCTTGGCATCTAGTATCACGCTATCAGCAAAAACTCCTATACCATAGATAGACAAGAAACCATTCCAATAAGTGCCCAAAGTTTCTTGCTGTTGTGATGCATAGAATTACCCAAAAGTGCTCAAAATTGCTTCTTTCATGCCCATGATTAAAAGTGATGTTGTTTGAAGCTCTTTAAAGGTACAGGGAAGCTTAGATGCACAAATAATTGACTAATGACAAGTATTAGCATGCAACAAAATTCCAAGAACATAAATTTGGATAGAACCAGTCAACCTCGCCTTGGATTGGAAAGCTACCTGTTAAAAGAAAACAAAAAACAATATTTGTAAATGTGAAAAATTAAACAATATACAAAACAACGCACTTTAATTTGAAAAAATAAACACAAAGTACAAACAAAATAACACTTCACACCTATTTCTCTTCATAGTGCATGCGCGTGGCCTCTTTGTTTTGGCGATAGACTGTGAATATAATGAAGGGTGATGGTATTTCGATTTCTTATCCTTTGTTTTATTTGGGGTGAGAAAGGTCCGTTTGTGACCCCTACATTGTGTATTTGCATTCTGGACCTTTCCATGATTTACAACAGTATTGTCCTCTCCATCTCTGTCACCTTCTTCATTTAGCACATTTTGGACATTTTCTTTTGGAGTCTTTTCGACATTTTTGGACATTGGCAGGCCTAAACGAACACAATTGGGTGTCCTGTCAAATATTGGTGAGCCTAAAGGAACATTAGCGGGTGTCCTGTCAAATATTGGTGAGCCTAAAGGAACATTAGCGGGTGTCCTGTCAAATATTGGTGAGCCTAAAGGAACATTAGCGGGTGTCCTGTCAAATATTGGCCTGCCTAAAGGAACACTATCAGGTGTCCTGTCAAATATTATGGGGCCTAAGGGAACACTACTAGGTGTCCTATCAAATATAGGCCTAGAAAATTAATCAAATGAACACTGAATAACATCCACATCTTCACCAACATAAGGGGTTTGACTCGTTCCTTCTCCTTGTTCAATGCATTCATTCATATTTGAGGAAGATGGGTCACCAACATATACAATATTTCTCTTCCATTATAAGGAAACAATGTCAATAAAATGGGGTTTCAATAAAGTATTTCCAATGTGTAACAATACAAGGAGCGCTTCTACAACTTACAGTGAGTGTCTCTTCAACGGACATGATATTGTCCTCAGGAATTTGTGAAGAGTTGCATACATTTCTCTATTGCAACGAAAGAATGTTTTAAAAAAGTAAGTTTTTTTAAATACCTTGCAACATTGCTATTATATACAACAAAACAAACATTAATTTGAATAGCAATTGGAAAAAATTACAATAAAAGGAGCGGCTTATAAAACTTACACCTAGTGTCTCTTCAACAGACATGATATTGTCCTCAGGACTTTGTGAAAAATCAAATGCAACATTTAAATCAATTGGAGTCTTGTCAAATGATAGTGGTATTGTCCAGCCGGGGCAGAGTTCTAAGCAGGGCAAAGTTCTTAGGGCTCAAAGGTCAAGACAAGGTATCGTAACGAGTATTTGTGCACCATTAGGACATTTTATATGCCAATGATAGGTTTTAGGGCTTTGACAATGCTAGGGAAGGAAATCAAGGGCTATAGGCTTTCATTGAAGCTTCTAGGGTTAATGGGCCATGAACGAGGTTTCAAACCACCATATAAGTGAAACAAGATATAGATCAACTAGAAACCAAGAAGAAATTTACAAAATAGAAACTCAAGCATTTCCATTATGCCATCACTTTGCAAAGTTCCAGCCGGGGCAAAAATACCACCATTGAGGTTGAGGTCAAGCTTTTCATCCAAATGATGAGCAAACAACAAGCTCCTAATCTTCCTACATATAAGACCTAGTATATGGGTTCTGCAAGACAAATAGTTGCAGTCGGGACAAAGTTCCAGCTGGGGTAAAGTGCCATGCAAGGTAGAGTTCCAGCCGAGGCAGAGTTCCAGCCGGTTCCAGCCGAGGCAAAGTTCCAGCCGTGGCAGAGTTCCAGCCTGGGCAAAGATCTATGCAGGGAAGAGTTCCATGCGCGACAATGATCCAGCTGTGGCAGAGTTCTAACCAAGGCAGATTTCTTAGGGCTCAAAGGTTAAGACAAGGTATCGTAATGAGTATTTGTGCACCATTAGGAAATTTTATATGCCAATGATAGGTTTCAGGGCTTTGACAATGCTAGGGAAGGAAATCAAGGGCTATAGGCTTTCATTGAAGCTTCTAGGGTTAATGGGCCATGAACGAGGTTTCAAACCACCATATAAGTGAAACAAGATACAGATCAACGAACCAAATAGATCAACCAAAAACCAAGAAGAAATTTACAAAATAAAAACTCAAGCATTTCCATTATGCCATCACTTTGCAAAGTTCCAGCTGGGGAAAAAATACCACCATTGAGGTTGAGGTCAAGCTTTTCATCCAAATGATGAGCAAACAACAAGCTCATAATATTCCTACATATAATACCTAGTAGATGGGTTCTGCAAGACAAATAATTGCAGTTGGGGTAGAGTTCCAGCCAGGGTAAAGTTCCATGCAAGGCAGAGTTCCAGCAGGGGCAAAGATCCATGCGGGGCAGAGTTCCATGCGCGGCAATGATCCAACGATGGCAGAGTTCCAGCCGAGGCAGAATTCTAAGCAGGGCAGAGTTCTTAGGGCTCAAAGGTCAAGACAAGGTGTCGTAACGAGTATTTGTGCACCATTAGGACATTTTATATGCCAATGATAGGTTTCAGGGCTTTAACAATGCTAGGGAAGGAAATCAAGGGCTATAGGATTTCATTGAACCTTCTATTATTAATGGGCCATGAACGAGGTTTCAAACCACCATATAAGCGAAACAAGATACAGATCAACAAACCAAATAGATCAACCAGAAACGAAGAAGAAATTTACAAAATAGAAACTCAAGCATTTCCATTATGCCATCACTTTGCAAAGTTCCAGCCGGGGCAAAAATACCACCATTGAGGTTGAGGTCAAGCTTTTCATCCAAATGATGAGCAAACAACAAGCTCCTAATCTTTTTATGTATAATACCTAGTAGATGGGTTCTGCAAGACAAATATTTGTAGTCGAGGCAGAGTTCTAGCCGGGGCAAAGTTCCATGTGGGGCAGAGTTCCAGCCGAGGCAGAGTTCCAACCAGGGCAAAGCTCCATGCAGGGCAGAGTTCCATGCGGGGCAGAGTTCCAGCCGGGGCAGAGTTCTAAGTAGGGCAGAGTTCTTACGGCTCAAAGGTCAAGACAAGGTATCGTAACGAGTATTTGTGCACCATGAGGACATTTTATACGCCAATGATAGGTTTCAGGGCTTTGACAATGCTAGGGAAGGAAATCAAGGGATATAAGCTTTCATTGAAGCTTCTAGGGTTAATGGGCCATGAACGAGGTTTCAAACCACCATATAAGCAAAACAAGATACAAATCAACGAACCAAATAGATTAACCACAAACCAAGAAGAAATTTACAAAATAGAAACTCAAGCATTTCCATTATGCCATCACTTTGCAAAGTTCCAGCCGGGGCAAAAATACCACCATTGACGTTGAGGTCAGGCTTTTCATCCAAGTTATGAGCAAACAACAAGATCCTAATCTTCCTACGTATAATACCTAGTATATGGGTTTTGCAAGACAAATAGTTGCAGTCGGGGCAAAGTTCCATGCAAGGCAGAGTTCCAGCCAAAGCAGAGTTCCAGCCGAGGCAGAGTTCCAGCCGGGGCAAAGATCCATGCGGGGAAGAGTTCCATCCGGGGCAGAGTTCCATGCGCGACAATGATCCAGTCATGGCAGAGTTCCAGCTGGGGCAAAGTTCTTACAACTCAAAGGTCAAGACAAGGTATCGTAACGAGTATTTGTGCACCATTAGGACATTTTATACGCCAATGATAGGTTTCAGGGCTTTGACAATGCTAGGGAAGGAAATCAAGGGCTATAGGCTTTCATTGAAGCTTCTAGGGCTAATGGGCCATGAACGAGGTTTCAAACCACCATATAAGCGAAACAAGATACATATCAACGAACCAAATAGATAAACCAGAAACCAAGAAAAAATTTACAAAATAGAAACTAAAGCATTTCCATTATGCCATCACTTTGCAAAGTTCCAGCCGGGGCAAAAATACCACCATTGAGGTTGAGGTCAAGCTTTTAATCCAAATGATGAGCAAACAACAAGCTCCTAATCTTCCTACGTATAACACCTAGTAGATGGGTTCTGCAAGACAAATAGTTGCAGTCGGGGCATAGTTCCAGTCGGGGTAAAGTTCCATGCAAGGCAGAGTTCCAGCCGGGGCAAAGATCCATGCAGGGCAGATTTCTAGACGGGGCAGAGTTCCATGCGGGGTAGAGTTCCATGCGCGGCGATGATCCAGCCATGGTAGAGTTTCGGTCGAGGCAGAGTTCTAAGCAGGGCAGAGTTCTTAGGGCTCAAAGGTCAAGACAAGGTATCGTAACGAGTATTTGTGCACCATTAGGACATTTTATACGCCAATGATAGGTTTCAGGGCTTTGACAATGCTAGGGAAGGAAATCAATGGCTATAGGCTTTCATTGAAGCTTCTAGGGTTAATGGGCCATGAACGAGGTTTCAAACCACCATATAAGTGAAACAAGATACAGATGAACGAACCAAATAGATCAACCAAAAACTAAGAAGAAATTTACAAAATAGAAACTCAAGCATTTCCATTATGCCATCACTTTGCAAAGTTCCAACCGGGGCAAAAATACCACCATTGAGGTTGAGGTCAAGGTTTTCATCCAAATGATGAGCAAATAACAAGCTCCTAATATTCTTACGTATAATACCTAGTAGATGGGTTCTGCAATACAAATAGTTGCAGTGGGGGTAGAGTTCCAGTCGGGGTAAAGTTCCATGCAAGGCAGAGTTCCAGCGGGGGCAAAGATCCATGCAGGGCAGAGTTCCAGACGGGGCAGAGTTCCAACAGGGGTAGAGTTCCAGGCAGCCATGGTTTCAGGCGGGGCAAAGTTCCAGTCAGGGTAGAGTTTTAGCCCGGGCAGAGTTCCAGCCGGGGTAGAGTTCCAGGCGAGCATAGTTTCAGGTGGGGCAAAGTTCCATTCGAGGCAAAGTTTCAGCCGAGGCACAGTTCCAAGTGAGTTAGAGTTCCATGCATGGCAAAGTTCCAGCCGAGGCAGATTTCTAGGTAGGGCAGAGTTCTTACGGCTCAAAGGTCATGACAAGGTACCGTAACAAGTATTTGTGCACCAAGAATGGGTCTCGATCCCTTGATCAAGGTTGAGGGAGGAAATCAAGGGACTTATATGCCAAATGAAGCTTCTTGGGCTAATGGGCCACAATGAAGGCCTTGAATCAACACACATGTTGTAGATTGGATCATTGACCTTTGAATGGGATATAGATGCCATTAGAAGGTTTTGCACAATAGAGATTTGTCTAAGGCAACCACACAATCTCTCTAGAGCAAACCTTTGGCCTTTGAGTGGGATATGGTTTCCATTAGGACATTTTCAGTCGGGGCAAAGTTCCAACCAGAACAAACTCATAGCTCCCTCTAGCAAACTTAACACCGCCATTGACCTATCATCTATGGTTTGACGAAAACAACCCTTTGCATATGTAAGAAGATGATCTAAAGCGCCCAACACTCTTTGTATACTTTTAATCCCACCGCATTCAAACTGTTTGAAGGAATGTAAGCACATGGCTATATTCCAAGCATCATAAGCTTCAATAGTCGCATCAAAGGGATTTGGAGGAATGAAAAAATCGAGGTTGAGGTCAAGCTTTTCATCCAAATGATGAGGAAACAACAAGCTCCCAATCTTCTTACGTATAATACCTAGTAGATGGGTTCTACAAGACAAATAAATCCAATCGGACAGAGTTCCATGCGTGGCGAAGATCCAGCTGGGGCAGAGTTCCATGCGTGGCGGAGTTCCAGCTGGGGCAGAGTTCCATCTGTGGCGGAGTTCCAGGCGGGGCGGAGTTCCAGCTGGGACAGAGAATGGACACACCAAACCAGGAACCCTACATGCATCAACCTGCTTGGTCCCAAAACAATATTTCCAAGAGACAACTAGGGGCCCTATGGTACCTTATAGGGTCTTACTCAAGTCAATATTTTGTCACTAAGATCAACACCCATGTTCTGAGAATAGCAGGGCTATAGTTGTCAATGCCTGCGACCTTCCTAATACCTAATTTTCTTTAAGATCGTTGGTAGAGTCAATCCCATGGGAAGAGGCAAGTGCTTTCCTAACCTGTAGTTATTAGCTTAGTCTAATAGAAGCCATGAAAGTGTCCATGATCCTACCTTCCATTTACATGGAAATGGTCAACAAAAAGGATCTTGACCTAGTAGTTTATCTTCAGGTTCCCCCTTCAGCATTCAGGGGAATATGGATGTTGTGCGAATTATAGCATGATTTTATTGCCCATGTCAGAGACATTCTTAACACCTCACTTTCTTTGACATAATTTGTATACATTATCTAGGGGCAACAAGCAAGTGCTTGCCCTATCCTATAATGATCAATTGTAAGATTGAGGCCAGCAAATAAACCATGATGTGGGAACCACTTGCATGTGCCATAAGTTTAAATTTTGATACCTATCGTCGATACCACACATGAAAGCTTGTGTTTTCTGCAATAAATTGTGTACCACACATGAAAATTTGTGTTTTCTGCAATAAATTGTTTACCTTCCATCTGCTACAGGCGAGTGCCCATCATTGTTGGGCATACAGTTTGAATCATTCACCACTCACTTTGTTGTCAATATGTTGGTTTTACTTATTGTTGGGCATACAATTTGAATCATTCACCACTCGCTTTGCTGTCAATCTGTTGGTTTTACTTTTAAGAAGTGCAGAAAACCCGAGAATAAGTTCTTAGTGATTGAATGAATGAAATTTTTAAATAACATTCACCAGGCTCAGCAGTCGACCAAAAGAATCACAGCTCTAACTCTTCTCTATAAAATGGATGACTAACCCATCTCACCCATCATGTGTTCAGTTCAGGTGCAACACCCACGGCAGATTAGTTGAACTCTAAGGAGGGGAATTCTCCAACTATAGCCGGAGGAGACAATCTTAACTGAACAATCCAGTGTTGTTACCTACCATTTGTGGGGGCAGGCAACACTCCATGCAGAATTTGCTCGAGGACCCGCAAGATGCTTTATTACTTTCATCCGATTGTGGGGGCAAGGAGAACTTTCATTTGAGAAAAAGCATAATAGAGGATCAGTAATTTAATTAGGAAGGGAGTTACTTACTCAACCAAACTGGTGAGCAAACAGAAAGGGCTTCAAACTGTTGCTAGGAGATAATGGATGCCCAAACAGCCAGCTAGGATATGACTTTTATAAAAAAACACTTTACTTTATTAATCTTAGGAGGGAGGTACGAGGAAAATAAGGAAGAGAATAGCTCTGAAGAGGTAAGAAGGTCAAGCACTTTCCAAGAGATGGTAATTTTATTAGTGGAAGGGTGGCCTATCCATAGGGTAACTTTACGAGTTAAAAGGTGGCCTTGCCCTCCGTCCTTATCATATGGTAAATTGTCCTCTTAGAACTTGGCTTTATCATATTGTAAATTATCCAGCATAAGGGTGGCCTATAGTGTGGTAGATTATCCTCTAACAACCTAGCCTTATCATATGGTAGATTATCCTCTCTGAACTTAGCCCTATGACGCTGGAATATGGACCTTTAGAGGCTGGCCCTAGCCTGTCAATTCTCACTCAATAAAATGGCCTTATCTCTGGAATATGGATTCAACACCAGTCATACTCATAAGTAAAAAGGTTGCTTCCTACAAACTATGTATTTACTATCAAGCATTAAATAAAATTACTATTAAATATAAGTTTCTCATTACATTTGTGGATGAACTTCACGGTGCTAAATATTTATCCAAGTTTGGTCTGAAATCGGTCTATTACCAAATAAGGATACGAGAAGAGAACATTCCCAAAATAGCCTTTTGTACCCATGAAGACCTGTATGAATTTTGTGTAATGCCTTTTGGAATATCCAACGGCCCAGCTACTTTCTAGGCAGTGATGAATTACTTATTCTATCCATACCTTCGGAAGTTTGTAGTTTTGTTCGTTGACTAGATATTAGTCTACAGCTAAAATTGGAGCTTGCATCTCAAGCACATAGAGACATTCTTTAAACTAGTATAAGATAATCAGTTTTATTCAAACAAATAACAATGAATTTTTGGGAAGGAAGAAATATAATTCCTGGGCCACGTTGTATCAGTGAAAGGAATAAAGGTAAACCCAAAGAAGATTGTTGCTATTACTGACCTGACCGCCATAGATCCCAACCTTCGTATTATGACATTTGAATGCGATCCTTTTTAAGCCCTTAGTAAATATCACTTTTGGCCTGTGTTCCAGCAGTGGTATTTTGAATGCATAGTTGTGATGTGCTAGCCCTTGTTGGAAAGCTTATCATTTGAAAGGCCCTGGATTTCCATCATATTTTGTTAGATAGACCCTACCTACTTGTTCCATTCGTTTTTAATGCATTACCTAGCAACCTAGGAAGACGCCAAACTTTTGAAGATTGTTGTCATTCAAAGTTTAACCCCACTCCTAACATTTATTTCATTGTTCTGAAAGGTTCGCTTATGTTAAGTCACTTGGCCTCGATATGCCATGCGCCCATCACTCTTTAGAAAGAAGATGCTGCTCAAATATGGGTGAGTTTCGGTTTAGTTTAAATGCCTATTTTGCCAAGTCTATACCCAGCTCATAAAGAATAAAACATTTTTTATTTCATATAAACTTTCTTTTAGTTATTAGCCTAACATTGGTAATGTGTTGTGTTGTTCACAAGGGATGCACTGCAGACTCTTATAAATGGCTCCCAAGAAACAAATAAAGAAGAATCCGAAGGGAAAAGGGCCAATAACTGCTAAGATGGAAACTTAACCAAAAGAGACAAAGATGTCAGTTTACACTAACACCTCACATCACACTCATATAGACAATGCCCATCAGTGCGAGGAATTCTTTTTGTTGATCAAGGATGGAGTAGGACTTTCATCTTCATCCGAGCCAAATAAAACTCAGCAAGACGATAAAGAATTTTCAAAGGTCATCTCTTAAAAATGTTGTTGCAAGTTCAGGGCTTCGTGCCTGTGTTGAAATGGTTCAATGGCTCATAAAGCATACCAATGTCGATGTGAAGAATATACACAATGAGCAAGGAAGATGTATAGCATCGTTCATGCCCAATGAGTGGGTACTATAGTTTACTCGTACAATGGAGTACTTGTCATCATTTGTACTCCCATTAAGACTTGAGTTTTCACAATGATCATAACTAGGAAACCATTTGACTTTATTTTCAAACCAATATACAATTATTCATGGATCAAATACAAGCATCCAAAACCCAAGCATTCAATACAATAGTTGTACCTAAGGCTCATCATGTCAGACAGGCTCAACCTTTACTTGTCTTTCAAACATGGGCTAGCAATACAAAATCTAGGTTATAAATACAATGAAATATATAAATTCAACTCACTGTAACAACTATCATAGTTTGGGTGCTAGTAACATATGCACCTACAACCATCATTGCACACATAACAAAAGAAGACATGCATACCACTTCTAGAACAGAGTGTAAATTAAACTAGGTGCAAGAAGTCAATAATAGAGGGTAGCCACTGGCAAAACTATCAAATTGTTAAGATTGAGCCTCTTTAGTTGCTTTGTTGAATTGTCCAGCAAGTTGGAAGGTGTCTTATAAACTTCATCAACTCTCTGCATGAGAGTACTTGATGCTTATGAATGGATGGAAGCTTATGTGCATTCAATTGTGCTCTACTAAGAAATTGACTAGGAAACCAAAACTTCAAGATGTTTCCTTCTAGATTGGTTTGTTGGCGTTTGAGTTCAGGCAAATTAGTCTTCATATATGAAGAAGCTTTGTCACCTGTTCAGATTTTAGATTCAAAGCCACAAGGACACACACACACACACACACACATATATAACCCTTAGGGGATTTGAACTCGTGACCTTCCATTTACAACTTCTCATCTCAAATCCTCATTACCAATTGCTCTAACCCCCATGGACCTTCCTAGCACTTCAAGGCACCAAAGTGCTCTATGCAAAGCATACTCAAAACGCTCATTAACCACAAGTACAAAATTAGACTCAAAGTTGTATGATATATCTTTTCGTGTGTCGTAATGAATTGTGAGATGCATTCTTGATAATATAAAAATGTAAATTGACATGAAAGCATGGAAAGTTTGCCTTACCAGTTCTCGTGTAAAGTTCCTTGGATAAATTGACAATTTTTCTCTCTTCCTCTTGCCACAAATTGCTAAGCACAAGCTCTTACCACATTATTGGCCCTTATAAGGTGAATTCACAACAGTCAATCATGCTAAACTTAATCACCATTACTTAAGGCAATCCACCACATAAGTTTACATTTTCTAAATTGATTCTTCAAACACACGATGATGATTTGGGATCTCCTTCAACAAGTGGTTTTCACATAGATAAAAGGCTCGGATTCGACTGAGAAAGTTTTGTTGGGAGAGAGTAAGCACTAGACTTGAAGCCGTTCAAAGTAATAGATCGGGTTGCCCTTCCTATTTCATATGGTTCAATGCCCAAGTCATACAGTTCACTGTCCTTAGGTCCAATGCTAGTTAAAAACAAAAGTTAGATCACATTCAATCTTTAGAACTAGACCAACTATTTGGTTTCTCAGCCATAAACTCTTATCGATTGAAAGAAATATCTCCCTATTGGGATGTGTTGCATGGGCACCTGGACCGAGGGGTCGAGTACATGAACCCATACCTGAATAGGCGGTCCTGGGCGGCATCATTAATTTATTGTCATCATCCATGTAAATATGCTTTAATAAATACCATAAATATAACTCTGAGGGACTATCCGACTTAAGCAAGGCCATTCACTCATTACTTCTACAACATCGGGATTGTGTATTTCTCTTCTCCTTTTTAGTTCTTCGCTTCTGTGGTTGAAACAATATTTTTGAGTGGCATTTACTTCAACGTGTCTTGTTATCTTGCATAATCCTCTTTGCCCTAAGCCAGAAAGTGAACTAAGATTGAGGAGGAAACATAACTCTACCTCTGAGGCAGAGCACTAGCCTGACTAATCACAACATATTATGGTAGCAATGCAAAACCTAATGGCATAACAATATCATGCGGTGTTCACCTAACTCAGCAACAAAAAAACATTTGTTCTTTGTTCTTACCTTGACTGAAGTGACAAGTCATGGGATCATACAATTATTTCATTGTTTTCTGCCATTTCAATCTATTGGATATGATTTCATCTATTTTTGCGCTGTAAATACCTTAATACAGAAAACCATTTCTTCTTAGTTCTTAGTAAGAACTAAGAAGAAATGGTTTTCTGTATTAAGGTATTTACAGCGCAAAAATAGATGAAATCATATCCAATAGATTGAAATGGCAGAAAAAAACAAAATAATTGTATGATCCCATGACTTGTCACCTCAGTCAAGGTAAGAACAAAGAACAAATGTTTTTTTGCTGCTGAGTTAGGTGAACACCGCATTACATTGTTATGCCATTAGGTTTTGGATTGATACCATAATATGATGTGATTAGTCAGGCTAGTGCTCTACCTTAGAGGTAGAGTTATGTTTCTTCCTCAATCTTTGTCTGTTTTCTGGCTTAGGGCAAAGAGGATTATGCAAGATAACCAGGACACGTTGAAGTAAATGCCACGCAAAACTTTTGTTTTAACCACAGAATTCAAACACGAACTCGAACTAGGTGACTTAGGATGCCTCCATGGGTTAGTCCAATTACATATTTTGTACATTGTTTCTTCCATATACCTCCTAAATTTCAATCATCAGCAGAATACCAATACTCATCTGTTGATGTATTTGTAACTTCAGAATGTATTCTTCTATGTATCTTATGTCTTGTAACCCGATGTTTATTCCGGGATGTATCTATTATGTAATTGAGTCATATTGTCATGTCAAGTCATAGTGAGTAACCCTCCAATTGTCTAAGGGTTAAAGTCCTCGCAGTTCCGGGGCACTAGGGTTATTAGACTCTCCTAGTAGAGGTTGGCCCTAGTAGGGTTTTAGTCATGCCGGGATTAGTATAAATAGAGAATCGAAGTCTCTATTTATCACACAACTCATCCACACTCAAGTGTAGCGCATAATTGAGGAAGGAGAAGACACTGGGGCTATACAAGAAGAAGATTACTGCTGTCGGGATATCACTTACTGTTTTGGGATTTTCTATTTTGGTGCTAATTCTATCTCTGAGGAAGTTGCGGGGTTTTCTCCTTTATGGTTTCCCTGAGGAAAAACATTGTGTTCATTGTCTCTTGTGTTTGATTGCTGTGCTTGTTATTCTCTCAGTTAAAGATCCTAATAATGCTAGCTTAATGTTGAAAAACTAACATGGTATCAGAGCTAACCTGAGAAGAAGACACTGTGTAGTTGCGGGAACTAGGGCTTCCTAGTTTGTGGATCTTCCTCCACAGATTTTCAGAAAAAGTAAGGTGGAATAACTCTCCTCCTTAGGGCGCATCTTTCTGCCGAAGCATAATCTAAGTCTGAGGTTTTTCAGTTTTGGACCCAACACTGCTGCCGAAAATTAGGGCTTTTCACAAAAGAGGAATTTTTCAGTGAGCCCAGGCATGGATTGATCTCCTCCCTAAAATCAAAGTTAGGGAAAAATTTCAAGGCATTTGGGTGGATAGATCTCCAGAAAAGCAAAACCATAATTTGCTCCTGATCCAGTAGCGGCAGGATTTCAGCTCAAGTTTCAGATCCGACATCTTGAACCTGGTAAGATCTAAAATCTTTTGTATTTCCATTTGAGGCTCTCTGTTAAGATGTCTCATCATACCAAGCTTGATGAAAAGCTTGAGGGAGCTGATAACTTCCGAGCCTGGAAGTATAGGATCTCCCTGGTCCTGGAAGAAAATGAGTTAGACTCCTACATCCATGAGGAGGTTCTGCCAGAGGGAGATGAGGCAAAAGCCTTACATAAGAAGAAGATGGTTATGGCAAAGAGGATCATTGTTGATTCTATCAAGGATCACCTTATCCCACAGGTGTCCTCTCTCAAGACACCTAAAGCTATGTTTGATGCCCTAACCAAATTGTTTAAAGGGAAGCACATAAACCAGAAGATGACTCTGAGAAATCAACTGAAGAATGTGAAGATCCAGAATGCAGAGACCATCCAGTCTTACTTCACAAGGGTTTCTCAGATCAAGAAATAATTGGAAGCAATAGATGAAGAAGTGGAGAATGCAGAACTTGTGATGACCACCTTGAATGGTCTCCGTAGGACATGGGACTCTTTCATTCAAGGGATCTGTGCTAGAAAGAAGGCAATCAAGTTCAGCAGACTATGGGACGAATGTTCTCAAGAAGAAGCTAGGATAGCAACTCGAGAAGAGAAGATGGGAAGTGAAGATCAAGCTCTCACAGTACAATCCAAGAAATCCAGATCCAACCATCACAGAAGTAAGTACTCTCATCACAGGAATAACTCTAGAAAGCCTAGAGATAGGTCCAAGTTAATTTGCTATACATGTGATGAAAAAGGACACTTTGCTAGAGATTGTCCTAAGAATAAAAGTAGCTCTAATAAGAAGAAGGGAAGCAAGAGAAGACATCATGCTCATGTTGCAGAGGATGATGAACCATCCAAGAAGAGATCCAGATATGAAAGTGAAGATTCTTCAAGCGAGGATGAATATGTTTTGATCTCCGCTCTCATGGGAAACATTACTCATGGAAGCGATGATTGACTTATTGATAGTGGGGCCTTCAAACACATGACTGGATTCAAGGAATCCTTTGTGAGACTTTCAGAACATGAATCACCTCACAAGGTGAAGCTAGGAGATGACTACCAATATCCAATAAAAGGTAGTGGGGAATCTTCCTATAAACTAGACTCTGGTAAGTCTCTAACAATGAAGGAAGTATTGTTTGTGCTAGGACTCAAGAAGGACCTTCTCTCCATATCAGCATTGGATGCAAAAGGAATGAGGGTTGCATTCATAGATGGTCAAGTCATCATGTGGCCAAGAGGAAAGACTATCGATGATGCGGTAGTGATTGGTGAATAAGAAGGAGGTTTGTACAAATTGAAGGGCCATCCAGAACAAGCCTTGGTCCATGACACAGTAGAGCCAAGTGAACTTTGGCATAGAAGGCTTGCACATGTGCATTACAGAGCACTACCTCTTGCAAGCAAAGATGTTGAAGGTCTTCCAGAAATGCAAGCAAAACATGACGGGGTCTGCAAAGGATGTGCGAAATGAAAGAACACAAAGAAGACATTTCCAAGTAGTGAAAGCAAAGCAAAATGAATCTTGGAAATCATCCACTCCGATGTATGCGGTCCTATGCCATCAAACTCACTAAGCGGGTATGCATATTATGTTTCTTTTATTGATGATTTTTCTAGGAAGACATGGTTTACTTCATGAAGAATAAAAACGAAGTATTCAGCAAATTCAAGGAATTCAAAGCCTTGATCGAGAACCACACTGAAAAGAAGATCAAGACCTTTCGATCAGATAATGGTGGAGAATGCACTTCAAATGAATTCAAAGAGCTATGTAAAGAATTAGGGATTAAGAGGGAGTTGTCTACTCCTTATAATCCACAACAGAATGGGATTGCGAAATGGAAGAATAGAACTATCATGGAAGCTGCTAAAGCAATGCTTCATGATCAAAATATTCCTATGCATCTTTGGGCAGAAGCTGACAGAACAACGGTGTATGTACAGGACCGTACTCCACATAGAGTACTTGAGAACAAGACTCCTGAAGAAGTCTTCTCTGACAAGAAACCATAAGTCAGCCATCTCAGAATATTTGGTTGTCCTGTATACATACGCATTCCAAAAGAGAAGAGAACAAAATTAGATCCTTCAGGAAAGAAGGGTATATTTGTGGGATACTCTGAAAGCTCAAAGGCTTACAAAATATATTTCCCAATATACAAGAAGATTGACATCAGCAGGGATGTAACATTTGATGAAGACACAGCCTACAACAAATCCAGAAAGAGACCTGCTGAAGAACCTGAAGAAGCAGAAGCACCCGGAATTCATGACACAACCATGAACGAAGAAATTCAAGAAGAAGATTGAGAATTTGAAGAACCACAAAGACCTGTAGATCCACCTCTGGAGAAGAATCCTCACAAGAGAAAACCTGCTTGGGTACGAGAACTTATCCAAGGCGCGGAAAGATATGGGGCTCCAGAAGAGAATCACAGAGAAAGAAAGAGAACCAGATCCTATTCCGGGTATGTAGCCTTACTATGTGATTTCATTGATAAAGAACCTTCCAGTTATGAAGAAGCGACAGAACGAAAAGAATGGAAGGATGCTATGATCGAAGAGTATCAGTCGATCATGAAGAATGATGTTTGGGATGTTGTCCCAAGACCAAAAGAGAAGTCAGTTGTAATTTCCAAATGGATCTACAAGATCAAGCATGCTGCAGATGGTAGCATTGAAAAATATAAGGCAAGATTTGTGGCTCAAGGTTTCTCTCAGAAAGAAGGAATAGATTATGAAGAAACCTTTGCACCTGTAGCCAGATACACTTCCATTAGATCAGTACTTGCTCTGGCTGTAGTGATGAAATGGAAGATACACCAGATGGATGTCAAGACTGTTTTCTTGAATGGTGTAGTGGAAGAGGAAGTGTATGTAGAACAACCACTCGGTTTCGAGACATGTGACAGAGAGTCTCATGTATGCAGATTGAAGAAAGCCCTGTATGGTTTGAAACAGGAACCCAGGACATGGTACGACAGAATTGATAGCTTTCTATCTAGTTTGGGCTTTACCAAGAGGAAAGCAGATTCCAACCTTTACTACAAGGTTGAAGATGGAAACCTAGTGATGCTTCTACTATATGTAGATGATCTATTTGTGACAGGTATGGATGGGTTGATTGCTGATACGAAGAGAAAGCTTGCTGTCGAGTTCGAGATGAAGGACTTGGGTATGCTGCATTACTTTCTAGGTATGTAGGTGTGGCAGAGTGCGGATGGAATCTTCCTTAGACAAGGGAAGTATGCAATAGAGATCCTAAAGAGATTTGGGATGATGGACTGCAAGACTATGGCCACACGTATGGCACCGAACCTGAAGCTATTGAGTGATGCTTCATGAGAGACGGTTGATGCCACGATGTATCGTCAGATGATTGGGTCCTTGATGTACTTGACGAACACGAGACCAGACATTTGCTTTGCTGTGAACACCTTGAGCCAGTTCTTGATAGATTCGAGAAATGTTCACTTGGTTGCTGCAAAGCATATTCTGAGGTACCTGAGGGGTACAGTTGATTATGGGCTCAAGTACGATGCGAATCAGAAGATTAACCTGGAGGGTTATGTTGATTAAGATTGGCAGGCAGTGCCATTGATAGGAAGAGCACTTCAGGATGTTGCTTCAGTATGGGATCAGGTGTGATCTCTTGGTTTAGCAAGAAGCAATCCTGTGTAGCATTGAGTACAACTGAAGCAGAGTATGTCGCAACTTGTTCAACTAGTTGTGAGGCAGTATGGCTGCGGAAGCTACTGTCTAATATATTTGATCTCCAGTTAGATGCTACTTGTATACATTGTGACAACCAAAGTTGCGTGAAGTTGTCAGAGAATCCAGTGTTCCATGACAAGTCGAAGCATATCGAGATCAAGTATCACTATATCAGGGATATGGTGCAGAGGGGAGCAATGAAGCTCTAGTATGTTGCGACGAAAGAACAGATAGTTGATGTATTGACGAAGCCATTGGCTAGGCTGAAGTTCGAGTACTTCAGGGAGAAGCTTGGTGTTCTCCAGATCGAGGTTTCCTCCAAGAGAAAGTGATGAGACCCATAGCCATTCTGACATGGTGAGAGGATTGGTTCCTTCCATGGTCTGATGTAAGGGCTGATCCATTCTGTCATGGTGAGAGGATTAGTTCCTTCCATGTCAGATATGAGTGCTGGGCATTAAGTCGAGTAGGACAGATGTAAGGGCAACTGCCATTCTGGGAATGGAGGCACCTGGTCAGTTACCAGGAAAACTCATTCTAGGACTGAGAATCCATTCTGATGTGATAGAGGGATGTGTTCCCACTTGATCAGATGTAAGGGCTGAACCATTCTGTCATGGCTAAAGGATTAAGTTCCTTCCATGTCAGATGTGAGTGTTGGCCATTCTGTCAAGTAGGACAGATGTAAGGGCAATTTCCATTCTAGGAATGGAGGCACCTGGTCAGTTACCAGGTAGCTCAGTCTGGGACTGGGGGCCATTCTGATGCGATGATAGGATTAGTTCCTTCATGATCAGATGTGAGTGCACGCCCTTTCGATGCGATGTGTTTACACATGGTCGAATGTAAGTGCAGAGCCTTTCCGACAAGATGAGGTTGGATGTAAGTGCTGAGCCATTCTGGCGCGATGTGTTTACACATGGTTAGATGTGAGTGTTGTGCCTTTCCGACAAGATGGGGTTGGATGTAAGTGCAGTGCCTTTCTGACAAGATGAGGTTGGATGTAAGTGCAGAGCCTTTTCGATGCGATGTGTTTACACATGGTCGAATATAAGTGCTGAGCCTTTCTGACAAGATGAGGTCAGATGTGAGTGTTGGGCCTTTCTGACAAGATGAGGTCAAATGTGAGTGTTGGGCGTGCCTTTCTGACAAGATGTGGTCAGATGTAAGAGATGGGCAGGCCATTCTGAATTAAGTGTCAGATATAAGCGCTGATGAAGACCTACATGAAGGGTAGGGCTACAAGATTGACTCTGTAGAACTTCCTGTGACGAGAAGAATCGAGATAGCACCATTATGAGATAGCAGATGATGATCCAGATCAAGTGATCTAGATGAGATGATCCAGACTTGATGACAATCCATATCAAGTGACGATCCAGTTGTGATGATGATCCAGATCAAGTGATCCAGATGAGATGATCCAGACTTGATGATGATCTAGATCGAGTGATGATCCAGCAGTGATGAGCCAGTAGTCATGATGATGCAGATCCCGTGATAAAGAGGAAGAAGATGACTTGAAGACTCAAAGACAAAGAAGAATTGAAGAAGAAGATGACTTGAAGACTCGAAGACGAAGAAGATGACTTGAAGACTCAAAGACTGAAGAAGAATTGAAGATGACGAGATGATCCAGTTGATGCAGAGAAGAAGACCAGTGCTGAAAATTGTGTCAAAAGAATACCTTCCTAGTTAAGAGGGAGTGTTGATGTATTTGTAACTTCGGAATGTATTCATCTATGTATCTTATGTCTTGTAACCCAATGTTTATTCCGGGATGTATATATTATGTAATTGAGTCATATTGCCATGCCCTGATGCTCCAATTGGGAGGATCTATTATGTAAACAAGTCATGTCAAGTCATAGTGAGTAACCCTCCGATTGTCTAAGGGTTAAAGTCCCCGTAGTTCCAGGGCACTAGGGTTATTAGACTCTCCCAGTAGAGGTTGACCCTAGTAGGGTTTTAGTCATGCCGGGATTAGTATAAATAGAGAACTGGAGTCTCTATTTATCACACAACTCATCCACACTCAAGTGTAGTGCATAATTGAGGAAGGAGAAGACACTGGGGCTAGACAAGAAGAAGATTACTACTGTCGGGATATCACTTACTATTTTGGGCTTTTCTATTTTGGTGCTGATTCTATCTTTGAGGAAGTTGTGGGGTTTTCTCCTTAATGGTTTCCCTGAGGAAAAACATTGTGTTCATTGTCTCTTGTGTTTGATTGTTGTGCTTGTTATTCTCTCAGTTAAAGATCCTAATAATGCTAGCTTAATGTTGAAAAACTAACATCATCACTGTTAGTCCATTAATCCAAGTTCTGAGGTGTGAAATGTATGTAATGCCTAGATCATCAATATAATCTCTGAGTTCATCTGAGAGTAAATAGGGTGCATTTAATCCGACAATGGGATCAATTCCCAACTTGATACGTTAACCATTTCCAACCCTCCAACCAAGTTGGCAGGTGATCCAAGACAAAGTTTTGATAAATCCGTTCCAAAAGAAAGAGGGTCCAGTGACATGAAAGTGCTGTGAACAAAACCAGACATCAACAATACGATTCTTGAGGTATTTAAGTGTAATTATCTGACTCCAGATACCCTTGTTATTTAGTACCGACCACAAACTTTTTAGTTCAAGAGCAATCCCAAACCATTCAAGTTGTTTGATATTCCATCCACCAAAAGAATATGGAGCAGCTAAGATGTGTCAATCAACAAGATGTAATTTCTTCTTACCATCAGAACTTCCCCAAAGGAAGGATATATACAACACCTCAAAGAATTCAAGATGGATTTGGGAATACAATCCAGTGCAAACCAATAAACAACCAGACTAGTGAGTACTGATCTAATGAGGATCACTCTACCACCGAGCGACAGAAGTCTGTAAGCCCAATTGTTGATTATTTTTTCAAACATAGAGACTAACCAATTCCAATCAGACGTTCTATAGCCCATGGGTTTGAGACGATAGCCCAAATATTTGAAGCCCATGGTAATTGGGTCCATTTTAAAAGGAAGTATGGTAGAAATGAGTGATCTAGTCTCCTCATCAACATCATTATATAAGAAAGAGGACTTTTCAATACTGACATTCATACCTGTAGCAGAGCAGAAGAGATCCAGAGCCTCCTTATAGGCTTTCCATTCATCCACAATACCAAGTCCAAATAATATAACATCATCAACAAAAAATATATGTGTAATAGACAGGCTGGGAGAGAGCTGAATCCCTTTGATTTTACCCTTTCTCTAAGCATCTGATATATTCAAGATGAGGCTTTCAATGACCAAGATGAAAAGGAGAGGGGACAAAGAGAATCCCTGACGAATCCCACGTGAAGCTGGAAAGAAATTTGAAGGAGTCCCATTTACCAGTACAACAAAGTTTGAAGAGCACACACATCCCATGATCCAATTTACCCCATCCACAGGTATGCCAATCTGTAGAAGTACAAGTCTCAGGAGAGTCCAGTTGACCCAATCAAAGGATTTAACAAGGCCAAGTTTAAGAACCATAACCTTCAGATGTTTGGTCTTAATGGTATGAAGGAGTTCCTAGGTAATTCCAACAGCCTTAGTAATTAGTCCGTCCTTGAGAAAACCAAATTGTTGGGCTGATATACCCTTATCTGAGAATGGTTTAAGACGTAAGGCAACAATTTTTGAAATGAATTTATAGACTAAATTACAGATTTATATGGGGCGGAAATCAGTAAAGGTGTGGGGTTTCTCACATTTGGGGATCATTGTGAGGAAGGTAGAATTAATAGAACTAGTAACCAAACCTTCAAGTCTAGACTATTCAACAGCCTTAAGTAACTCCTCACCCACCAAGTCAAAAAAAGTTAAGAAGAAATCAACAGGCCAGCCATCAGGGCCAGGGATTTTATCTTTTTTTAAGCCCTTCAAAGCTGATTCTACTTTAGTGATAGTAATAGGAGTGAGAAAACAGTCCTTTTCAGTCTCCTATATATAGGAAGGGAAGAGGCCAATGACCTTAAGTTGATCAACAATGTTGCATTTTCCATCATCCACGAAGAGTTCAGCAAAATGTTTTTCACCCAACTGTTTAAGAGGAGCATCAATAGAAATCAAATTCCCCTCATGATCATTGAGAGCCCGGATAGTCTTTAAGTTTCTCTTGGCAGAGGCATAGGAATGGAAATTTTTTATGTTAGCATCTCCTTCACAAATCCATAATGCTCTACTTTTAAGTTTCAGTGTCAACACCTCCTGTGTGAGGAAACAATGCTTTTTTGTTTTGAGGATAGCCAGTCTATGAGGAAACAGTATATGAGCATTGGCATAGGCATTTGCAATGCCGATAGAATCCAATTGCTTTGGGTGTTATTCTACATTACTCATGACCGTCCTCTCTGTTACTGTGGTCACTGGTGGCTGAGTCCATACCCTCAAGGTTTTCTCTGTCCTCCACGTAATGGATTTCGTTTTAGGATCAAAATGAATATCTTCTAAGCATGCCACATCGTATTGTTTAGATGAGGTAAATAGTATTAGCCCCATTTCAACTATGGGGACATGACCCCCAGTAAGGATGCTGCTGGATGTGGATGAAGGGTTCTCTAGAGTACACGGAACAGGGCTTTTCTCCTGACCTCCACCACCTACAACTTCTTCATTTTCCTGGTTTTTCCCCTCTGTAAGCCCTTTCATATCTTGTATTCCTTGCTCAGGGTTTGTAGCTTCTTGAGCAATGGCTTTTTCTAACTCTGCAATTTTATCCAAAACAACTTCTGCATTCTTTTGCTTGACAACTTCTCCTTTATCCCTCTGTGCTTCCTCTGCCAACAACTTCTTTGCTCCTGCTGCGAGCACTTTCTTCTTGGGCCTTCTTTGCAGCTTCTTCTTCTCCTTCATTTGGTTTTGGATTGTTGTTGCTACTTCCCTTGACCCCAGATGCCTTTCCCTTCAATCGCTTGCTCACAGCTGCCATGTTGTAGACATTCTTGAACAGTTTCTCCTCTTTATCTATATAGTCTGTATATTCGAAATTTACCTTGTGAACGACCTTATGAGCTGCCACCTTTCCTTGTGAATCATTTCGGTGGAAGCTTTTCTCTGCAAAAATTTGATTCAAATTCATCAAAACTTATCTAACTAAAATTATTACAAGTGAAGAAATTGATAATCTAAATGTGCATTCACAAACCTACCAGCTTTTCCAACTAACTCGTTTTGTTGCTTTAGGTTCTTTACCTCCTCTCCCAATATCGAAAGCTAGTTTGTATGAATGAGTAATGCCTGCTATCAGGCCTCTCTGTTCTCAGTGAGGTTGAAATTAAGAATTTAAGAATGTTTAAACATTCAACATTTTGAATTTAAAAAATGTAATATGTTCCCATTCTTCAACTAAACTTTTTATGTAAAAAGGTTAACTGAGACAACATAAAATGGGTTAAGACTCATGCTATCTGTTATTCACAGATGAATGTATAGATCACAAAAAGCTATTTTTGAAATGCAAGAATCAGTATAAATCAACATACCAAAGATCAACTTGGATTTAACCTACTTGCCATATCAACAGAATAAGCATTCTATTGCTCCACTGTCTCCCCAAGACCCCAAGTTTACATCTAAAATCAAATATTCTAGAAATATTTACAACTGCACAATAGGATAGAATAAAATTCACCTAACCTGCACAACAGTTTGCAACAACTATTCCCTTTAAGTATTCTGGAGGTTTGGTTATTTTCACAACCATCCATCTGAGGATAGCTCCGAAGAGATATGTAAGAAAAACATTGACTCGCATGGATCACTTGAAAAAGAAAAAGATAGATGACTTTTAGAAAGAAAGAGGTAATATAGAAAAAATGGACGAGACATGTTGAATAATAATATGATATGAAACAAATGTTAGTTACTCCCGAAGATGAATTTTTTATTTTTTTTCAGAAAGAAGGCTAGCAGAAAACAGTATCAAGTGGGCTTTAGAAAATTTGTAGTTTTACATGGTTTAAAAAAATGGGACACGGGCATAATACTAAATATTCCTTCATAGTATAATCTAAAAGGAACGTTATCAAAAAAAACATCTATTTTCCAAGCAAACATAGATTTTCTAGGCTTGGCTAAAGAACCATTTCTGCAAAAAATTGATTCAAATTCATCAAAACTTATCCAACTAAAATTATTACAAGTGAAGAAATTGATAATCTAAATGTGCATTCACAAGCCTAACGTGCTTGTTTATTGTCCAAGACCATCTTTTCCAACTAACTCATTCTATTGCTTTAGGTTCTTTACCTCCTCTCCTCCCAATATCGAAAGCTAGTTTCTACCATAGTTACATATATCGTGTCGACGAATATATCGCCGAGGGTCCGGAATGTAACTTATTGGCAGCGAGAGCGAAAAATATCGGAAAATATCGGCAAATGTCGTAAAGCATAAAAAAGATACAAAAATAACCATTTTTTTCAATTTTTTTAACATCTAGAGCAACAACAACATCAAATAAACACATTGCTACATAAATATAAAAATACAACTAATATATAAAATGCATAAGATGTCAAATGGTGGATCATGATCACATATCGACTATAAAGTTATAAACTAAAAATATTGAAATATGTTCTTGATGGAATGATAGAAAATCACATCAAATGATCAAAATAAATGTCTCTCAAGAAATTAATCATCATGACTCATGAGGCATCTAGATACTACATAATACAATGATAAATAGTTGGAATCATCGATCCCCTCTACCCCTTTTATAGGCAAGGGGCACCACTCTTCCTTTGGCAGTAGTAGGGATCATGTAAGTGCTTTGGATGAGTTAGGCATCAAATTGGAAGCGCCAACTACTTAAGTTATGGTGGAAGGTCCAACTACTCTACAATTTTGATGAAACTTCCCATGTTTAATGAATGAAGGGTACATTTTTATTAAGGTCATGATAAAAGATTTCAATAGTCAATGCCACCAACATCAAAGTATAGGTACGGGTAGATGTGCTTGATTAAATGCCAATCACATACCCTCATACTTGATAAAATCCAGTGGAATTGTTGAAATCTTGAAATCCTGAAAACTATTAAGTCTCTTGAATTCTAAATGGGATCTAAAATTCTATTTTTTGCATATGAAGTCCGAAGAGGTTGGAACCACTCTCAAACATCCTAAAACAATTAATGGCAATGTTAAAAATTTAAGTAAAAGGATATAAAATGAAAGTAAAAGAGAATGTCACTTTTACTTTAAGAATTTAATACTACAATTTATTACTTTAAGGATTTAATATATTTAGTTTTAATAACACTGCCAAAAACTTAACCCATGATTTTTTTTTTTAATTTCATGCAAATTTTTTTAGCGGGGTGATATTTTCCAAAATATCTTGATATATCATTCCCCTTGGTGATATATCGCCACTAAAAAATCGCGATATTTTTGACATTTTGAATATATCGTGATATATTCAATATGTCGCGATATATTACCAATATATCGCGACATATTGAATATATCACGATATATTCAAAATGTCAAAAATATCGCGATTTTTTAGTGGCGATATATCACCAAGGGGAATGACTCGCGATATATCATGATATCGCCGATATATGTAACTATGATATATATAACATTGAAATAAAAAGCAGAACTAATTATAAAATTCAAATTACAGAAGGAAATATAAAGTATTGTCCAATCATCATTGTCCATTGTCAAAAAGAAATAGTAAAGACTCAAGATACATGTCTAAAATCTAAAACTGAAAACTTTTAATAGTACTAACTTCTAAGTGAACTATTAAACAGTAACTTAAAACTTGAAAGTCAAAATAGCAACAAAAATTTACAATATTGTATACATGAATGATGAATCATTTCGAAATTTAAATAACAAAAAAAATTATATTTGTAATTTGACATTTGTTAATACTAAATTATAGTTTTATAAAACTATAATACCATGTGTTGAGATTTTTACCCTAAAAAATAAAATAAAATAAAATGCAAGATATCAAATATGAAATACATGTGCTCTGCAGGTGTTATGGCCGAGAGGAGGCAAACTCATTGTGAGTGTGAGCTTGTGTTGAGCCATGAACTCAAACTTTGAGCATGTGCAGAGAGCTAGAGATTCAAGAGGGGGCCACGAGTTGTGCTCTTCAAGATGAGAGGAACGCACGTGGGAATCAGGATTGCAGGAAGGAGAGCCATATATACAGGAGTCATGCATGGGGCTATAGACTGGAACTGACCTAACAAGTAGCAACGCACAGAGTGATGGGTAGAACCATAGAGCAGAGGGTTATGCAGGTGCTAGAGTGTTGGAGTGATAGGTAGACCATAGGGTTATGCGGGTGTAGTGAGTTAGAGTGTAGGTTAGGAATGTAGGATAGAGTAGAGAGAATGGGAGGGGGCTGCGGGGTAGAAGAATAGGGGGGAGATTTAGGTTAGGTTTTTAATTAAAATTTTTAATTTTTTTTGTTTTTTTTATTAATTTTAATTTTGTAAGTTGAGGGACGTCTAGGTGTCCCCGATTGGTCGAGGGACGTTTTTGAGAAGTCCCCAATTTTGACGGGTACGACTCATAAGTCCCAAAGTCCCTAACGGAGTCCCCCATGAATTGGGGACATTTCCGAGGAGTTCCAAAATTTCTGGAACGCAGGAACACAAGAAACACCGAAAATTTTGGGGGGGACAAGTCCCCGTGCAACATATATATATATATATCGCGTTTCCCCATTTCCCACATCTATTTGCCAAGCAAATGTAAATTTTCTAGGCTTGGCTAAAGAACCTTTTCTACAAAAATTTGATTCAAATTCATGAAAACTTATCCAACTGAAATTATTACAAGTGAAGAAATTGATAATCTAAATGTGCATTCACAAGCTTACTGTGCTTGTTTATTGTCCAAGACCAGCTTTTCCAACTAACTCATTCTGTTGCTTTAGGTTCTTTACCTCCTCTCGCAATATCGAAAGCTAGTTTCTACGAATGAGTAATGCCTGCTATAGGGCCTCTCTGTTCTCAGTAAGGTTGAAACCCCTGGAACCTGGATCTGGATCCGCCATAAGGTGAGAGATTCAATTATACTCCGTCATATTAGTAATATTTTTCCCGTACGCTTCATTCTATGCCCTTTCCAGTCTAATGCTTGTTACCATTGAATGAATAATTTAATTGTAAAGATTGAATATGGTCAAAGTAAAGTTCATGTGCTTAAAAAAAACATGATATGCAAAATAAAAAAAATGAAAATTTAAACCAATTAATATCCCAACATATCTCAATTATTACCATTTAAAAAATAAAAAATAAAACAACTTACAACCAAAAAAAACTGCAAAGCTCTTTTGCCTGCCATAAAAGCACAGGCACCCAAAAATTTCTTGACAACGAAAATTCCAAAATGGATAAATCACATGCTTTTTGAATACTTTATTATGAAAAGAAAATAAACCCATACTCAGTAAAAAAACGCACGGCCATTTCAGATCTCCTACTGAAAGCCAGAGCTGGCATTAGATATCAGATTTACGTATTAGATACTAGTTCTGTAAATTGAATGGAAACACATATTTCATACCAAAAATTTCGGCTAATGTGCAAAAATTTCCTGAGTTGGTGGTCCCTTTGATTTCTGAGTATCGAAGAAATCCTGTAATGGAATCATCTTCACAGGATTCTTCTTCATGCTCTTAATAGCCTGAACAGTAGCTAATACTCCAGCAACTGTTGTTATGATAGGAATTTTGTATGTTAATGCCATTCGTCTCAGCTTCCGCCCATCTATTTGATCCAATGCATCTCCTGAATTTGCGATCACCATTAATTGAATCTGACCATTTGCCATCATGCCACCTGCATGTGGGCGCCCTTCATGGAGTTTCAGAACTCTCTCCACTGGAATTCCTTCCATTTTCAACAAATTAGCTGTGCCAGTTGTTGCAACAATTGTGAAACCAAGTTCAATGAATCCGTTTTCAATTGCTGGGAGGCTTGGTTTGGTGAAATCATTTAAACTTAAAAACACTGTGCCTGCAAGAGGCAGTTTTTGATTTGCTGCAATCTGTGCCTTTGCAAATGCAATATGACACTTAAAGTCTATTCCCATCACTTCTCCAGTGCTTCGCATTTCAGGACCAAGAACCACATCACAGCCTTGAATCTTTTCAAATGGAAGGACTGCTTCCTTGACAGATACATGACTTGGAATAACTTCCTGTGTAAAACCGATGTCTTGAAGAGATTTTCCTGACAAAAGAAGGGCAGCATACTTTGCTAAAGGGTGACCAATTGCCTTAGAGACAAAGGGCACTGTTCGTGATGCCCTAGGATTTGCTTCGAGAAGGTAAACTTCACCAGTAGGGATGATTGCATATTGGCAATTCATGAGTCCACAGACTCCAAGCCGCTTTGCCAATTTAGATGTCCAAGATCTAATGGTTGACAAGCATACAGGTTACACTGTTTCCGTTGGAATAGAACAAGCCGAATCCCCAGAATGAACACCTGCTTGCTCAATGTGCTCCATGATACCACCAATGACCACACTACCATTAGAATCTGTCAAAGAATCTACATCAATCTCACAAGCATCTGCCAGGTACTTATCAACAAGTACTGGTCTTTCTGGGTCCACTTCTACTGCAGTTTCTAGGTATTGCTTCAATTTTTCATCACTGTATACAATTTCCATTGCACGGCCACCTAAAACATAAGAAGGTCTGACAAGAACAGGATACCCAACCTTTCCTGCTATGGCCAATGCATCCTCATCACTCTTAGCAATACCACCTTGAGGTTGCTTGATTTTTAACTCATTCAACATTACATTGAACTTCTCCCTATCTTCAGCAGCATCTATTGAAGCAGGAGAGCTACCCCAAATACGTACAAGACCTTTCCCACTTGCAGCCTTGGGCTTAAACTCATTGAGATATTGTTCTATGGGTAGAGCTAGATTCAAAGGCCATAGATTCAAAGGTGTTTTCCCTCCAAATTGTACAATTATGCCATCAGGCCTTTCTTTGTCAATGACATTCAAAACATCCTCTACTGTAAGAGGTTCAAAGTACAGTCTATCACTAGTATCATAATCTGTAGCGACAGTCTCAGGGTTTGAATTCATCATAATGGTTTCATATCCTGCATCCTGCCAAGCCATGTTCACATATAGGTTAAAAACATCATAACAGAAACATCAAAAAAAATCTTCCATAACTCTAACCTGTAGTACAAATGACGCATGACAGCAGCAATAATCAAATTCAATGCCCTGCCCGATGCGGTTTGGTCCTCCTCCAAGAATCAATACTTTCTTCCTAGTGCTTGGAGCTGCTTCACATTCATCATCGTAAGATGAGTACATATAGGGTGTATTGGCTTCAAACTCAGCTGCACATGTATCCACTCTTTTATATGCAGGACATACACCTAAAGCTAGGCGGCGGGCACGGACTTCTTTTTCAGGTGATTTAGTTGCAAATGATATCTACTTATCACTAAATCCCCTCTTCTTTACTTCATAAAAATCATCTTTGCTTATTCCTGACAGCTTTGTAATAGATAGGAAACCTTCAACGTCTAGGAGCTCCCGCAACTGTAAAAGGAACCATCTATCAATATAGCATAACTCGTGAATCTCTTCTGTGCTCATACCTCTTTTCATGGCTGCATATAGTGCATATATTCGATTTGGACCAGGAACTCTTAAGCCATATTTTAGTTGTTCCCAATCCCATTGTAGCTCTTTCACCTCTTCACAACCCCATCCACGGTGCCCTGTCTCCAGTGACCGAGCAGCTTTCTGAAATGATTCTTGGAATGTGCGGCCCAAAGCCATCGATTCCCCCACAGACTTCATTTGAGTTGTAAGAATTGGCTCTGAACCTGGAAATTTCTCAAAGGCAAAGCGAGGAATCTGCAACATGCAAGGCAAAAAATAAAATTCATTAATAACAAAATCAATAAAATCAAGAGTATTGCACATAAAAAGATAGCATAGCATGTTAACATAGCATAGATAACATAGAGTATTGCACATAAAAAGATAACATAGCAAATTCAATAAAATCAAGAGTATTGAACAAAAATTACAAGTCTGGACATGATCTTGTGGTCTAATATTTAATTCAAAGTGAAGAATTTTCTGGACATGTCTCAAGTTCCATCCTTTCTAGCAACAGTGATATTCTTGCAGTAGGGCTGACCATCGATTGGACCCATGCTTAAAGTGATCCAGGCTATGTGATTATCCGGGCTATCCAAACTAAGCTACTATTCCATTCCTATGCCTGTTACTGCTATAATCACATCTACCAATGCCTACAGGAACTTGGTTTAATCTCAGTTGCCTATGTGATTAAATAGGAATGAACTTCACCAAGAAAAAAGGGAATTTTGAGTTTTGTTGCTACTCTATGGAATGTAAACTTGTTTTAATCTCATCACCAAGAAAAAAAGGGAATTCTGAGATTTGTTGCTACTCTATGGAATGTAAACTTACCTTAGTGACAACATAATCAATAGAAGGCTCAAAACTTGCTGGCTTTTTCTTAGTGATGCCATTGGGAATCTGGTCCAATGTATATCCCACCGAAAGCTGAGCTGCCATCTTGGCTATAGGAAACCCAGTTGCCTTAGAGGCCAAGGCCGAGGACCTCGACACCCTAGGATTCATCTCTATCACCATAACCTCACCATCCACGGGATTAAAAGCAAATTGAACATTCGAACCTCCACACTCCACCCCAATCTCCCTGATGGTCGCAACCGCGCAATCCCTCAAACGTTGATATTCCTTATCAGTCAGTGTCTGTACCGGAGCCACGGTGATCGAATCCCCGGTATGAATACCCATGGGATCAAGATTTTCTCTGGAGCATATGATCACCACATTGTCTGCCAAATCCCTCATGACCTCAAGCTCGTATTCCTTCCAGCCCAAAAGGGATTTTTCCACCAAGACCGGAGAAGTTACACTGGCACTCAGCCCAGCCTTGCAGATTGCCTCAAACTCCTCTCTGTTGTAGGCAATGCCCCCACCTGTGCCTCCAAGTGTGAAAGCCGCGCGGATGATAAGTGGGTATTCCCCAATAGATCCGGCTATCTTAAAACAGTCCTCCAGATTAGTTGCTATTCCAGAGGGCGGGGTCTTCACTCCAATCTTATCCATTGCCTTCTTGAACAACTCCCTATCCTCCGCCTTCTTGATTGCATTCAACTTGGCTCCTATCAGCTCCACGCCGTGCTTCTCCAAGGCTCCCCGTTCCGCCAGAGCCACGGCCAGATTTAGTGCAGTCTGCCCCCCATAGTTGGCAGGAGCGCATCAGGCCTCTCCTTCTCCAGGACTTGCTCTACTAATTCTGGGGTCATGGGGGTAATATATGTCCTGTCGGCCAAATCTGGATCGGTCATGATCGTGGCGGGATTAGAGTTAATGATAATGACCTCATACACTTCTTCCTTCAGGGATCGGTCATGATCGTGGCGGGATTAGAGTTAATGATAATGACCTCATACACTTCTTCCTTCAGGGATCGGTCATGATCGTGGCGGGATTAGAGTTAATGATAATGACCTCATACACTTCTTCCTTCAGGGCCTTGCATGCCTGAGTTCCAGAGTAATCAAACTCACAGGCTTGGCCTATGACAATGGGTCCAGCACCCAAGATCATAATTTTCTTCAAATCCGCGCGCTTTCCACGTATGGGTACATGTTTCTCCCTCCTCTCATTGACGGAGATATCCTTAGCCTCCACTGCGAGGCCTCTTCGCCGGCATTTGCTGCGGATTCGGTGACGGCCTGAGGCATTTTTAATGCAGGGAAAGGGCATGAAAGGGTCAAACAGACCACGGTATTGGATCGAAGAGGGCGTGATCGATTCCAATGTGTTGAACAGGTGATGATTAGCAGCAGAGGAACAAGATCCGAGCAATGCAGCAGCCATCGTTTCAAACTCCTGACTATCTCAAAGCATCAATCTTTCTGTAGGGTTTAGGCTTATATGGTATGAGTATGAATAATAATCTGAATAAAACTGGACGGTTGAGATCTGGATCTGTAATTTGAAGGGTTGACTCTTTCCAAAATCATTGTCAAAGTAATGCACGCTCCACACCAACTTCATTAGTATTGTGTTCTTTCCATATTTATGAAAGTCAAATATTTGGTTAAGACGTTATGATTTTGAAATAACTCATTTTTCAATTTAAATGTTATGGTTTAGAAATCAAATTTATTTGAGAGGTGTTCTAAATTTTGATAATATAAAACAATAATTAGTTTTAATGATTTAGAAATGGTTATTAAATCAAATTTATTTAAGAGATCTACTAAATTTTTATAATATACAATAATAACTAATTTATTTAAGAGATTTATTAAATTTTTATAATATACAATAATAACTAATTTATTTAAGAGATCTACTAAATTTTTATAATATACAATAATAACTAATTTTATAAATTTTTATTTTTACTATAATTATGTTTTTACCTAATTTTTATTTTATTATTAGTTAAATAAATAATTTAAAATTTAAATAATAATAAAATAAAAATTAAGCAATTATAATAATAGCAAAATTTTATAAAACTAATTATTATTATAAATTTTTGTTTTTCATATGATTATTTAACTAATAATAAAATATAAATTATGTAAAAACATAATTATAGTTAAATTTTTTTTTATAAAACTAGTCATTATTGTATATTATAAAAATTTAATACAAATTATGTGAAAAATAATCATATGAAAAGCAAAAATTTATAGTAATAATTAGTTTTATAAATTTTTGTTATTATTATAATTATTGTTTTGCTTAATTTTTATTTTATTATTTAAAATTTAAATAATAATAAAATAAAAGTTATTATTATTATAATTTTTTTTTTAAACTATAATTATGTTTTTACATAATTTTTATTTTATTATTAGTTAAATAAATAATTTAAAATTTAAATAATAATAAAGTAAAAGTTATTATTATTATAAATTTTTGTTTTTCATATGATTATTTTTTCACATAATTTGTATTTTATTATTATTTAAATAAATGACAAATAATATTAAAATATTTAAATATAAACTTAATTGCTTAGTAAATTTTATAAACCTAGTTATCTTTTTAGTTTTATAAATTTTTGTTATTATTATAATTATTGTTTTGCTTAATTTTTATTTTATTATTTAAAATTTAAATAATAATAAAATAAAAGTTATTATTATTATAATTTTTTTTTTTAACTATAATTATGTTTTTACATAATTTTTATTTTATTATTAGTTAAATAAATAATTTAAAATTTAAATAATAATAAAATAAA
>LPNX010212093.1:33222-66532 GCA_001517045.1 Pseudotsuga menziesii | reverse complement strand
TTGTGATACTATTGATGAAAAAGAAGTAACATATGGAGCTGCTGCTGATATTGATTATGATCCTATAACCCATTCATTGTTCTCTAAATCTCCTATCTTAGATTCTGGGATCTATGTGCCATACTCTTCACACCTTTTGCATACCTCTCTCATTGATGGTGCGCAACCCAGTGACTTCAAGGATGTTTGCTTAGCCACATCAAGCCTTATTTGTGTCATACCACTTACCTTACTTGATCTCATGTGCTTCATCATATCCTCCTTTGTTCTTGGCATTAATACTCAGATCCTTCTTGAAGATTATGAACATCTCATTCTTTCCTCCTTTCATACAGAGGATTCATTACCAGTGTATTCCCATGAGTCTATTGATATGCTTATATGTGATCCTTTGGATTCTGATTTAGAAGCATATTTGCAAGTTGATACACATATAATACCACCATACATACCATCTATCAAACCTCTGAATATTCCAAAGACTATACAAATCCCAAATCTCACTAGTTGATTCCTCATTGGTCTCTTATGCAGTGATATTTATCTTACATGATTTGAAGTCTTTCTTAACTTTCAGTGGCTGGTTTTCCATGAACTTAGTAATATATGGACTGATATTTAAACATGTTTGGATATGTTCTAAACACTTATGGTTCAGATATTATGCCCATCCATCATTCAAATTTTTACACCTATCAGTTTTCCCCATTTTCTCATAATTTTCCTAGTCTAGCCCTATATCCTCATGGAGCCATTGAAGCATTTATCCTTGCTGTTCCATATGATAATATTTCTGATATATCATAGTTTTATCAGTCTCATAGCAGATCTATACAGGTGCTACATCAGATTGGAAGATTGACATGTGATCCACATCACAATTTCGCAGCTATTCAGGGAATTGGGTGTGAAATAAATTGTCTTAATTTTTGTACTCTTTGGAAAGGAGTATGCACAGATCTCTTTTCCATTTCAGATTATGTTTGTAGATCAAAGTTTGACAGCAGAAAGAAGCATTTAGATAATGCTCCTACTTCATCCGTTGATGAGATACAAGGAGTCTCTGCTCTTCCTTCTTGTAGGTTCTACACTCTAGCGCATGATCATGGAGTTCATGATTTCTTCAGCAAGTCCTTCATCCATAAGTAGTTCAGTCAGCTCATTAAAGTGAAGATGAAGATATGTTGAAGACATATTTCAAATTTTGTGCCTTTTCCTATCTTGAGGGAGGATTTTCCCCATGTGGTTTTGCCCCTTTCCTCACTTTTCTGGACATAATAATTATTAAAGGGTGACCATAGCCTTGTTGCTGGGCCCTATATGCATCCATATGCATCTATATTTTTTTGTCATACCATCATAAAGTCAGACTTATAAGGGGGTGTAGGAATATATTAAACCCACTCACAACTTATGATAAAATAATTAATCATTATTTGATTAATTATTCACCCACTAGCTTAAATTAGTTGGCATCCACTTGCACCTTAAAGTCAATACATGCCATCTATATCCTAGGAAAGATTTATTTCCAATTCTGGGTTGATCTTGACCACCTTTTGACCATCCAGAACTAGTATACAGGACTTTATAGCAGATTTTTCTTTATTATGCTTTTTCTGCTTTTCCAGCTTTTCTATGGATAAGATAAAAGCTACTCAACTAGGAAACTGAGAGCTTTTGTTTCCAACCCATCCTCTATTAGTTTTTCTCCATTTTCTAGGATTAGCATGTTATTTCCATATCCTTGACAACTCACTCATGCTTTTTCCAACTCATGAGGTCCTTGATAGATTTGGTAAGTGCTTTAGCCACATATGGGGGTTTGCTATATTTTGGTAAGTCAGCCTTTTTGAGCTTTATGATTTGTTTCTATACAATTTGATTTTCCTATGAGGGTTGTACTATTTATGTACATTATTATTCATAATTATTCAATGGAAGGATACACACCAATATTCATCTCTTCATTCAGGTGATTCAGTCTCTTTTATTCTCTCTATTTTTCCTGTGTATGCTTGAGAGAATTCTTAGTAGCAAGATCTATCTCCTGTGCTTCTTCTTATAATCATTGCACATAGCATTGATCTATTATTTCTACAATAAGCTGTGGAGGATTGTGAAATCTGTTATGTCCTTCATGTTTCAATGGGTGCGATCTAAGAGTGTTGAATATGTGCAATGAAAGTGGATTTTGCGGCAACAACTTGCACGGAGGATAAGCCATGATAGAGCCGCAAAATCTCGTACGACCAGCACAGTTGAACGACCATGATCTTGAGCGGGTCAGATCTATGGATGAGATGTTTTTTCACAGCCTAAACATGCACAGAATATAAAACAAGGAGGTGTTATGAAATTCTAGTAGACCACACACCTCTGGACGGAAGAGATATGGTGGAGATCCTATCAACAGCTAAAAAATTATTTCATGATGAGAAAGTGCACATATTTTAGCAAGAGGAGGTGCTGCGAAATCTGGTAGGACCCCACATTTTGGACGACAGAGATCATGGCATTGATGGGATCTTTGGCCCTGGATGATTTCACGATAGAAATATGCACGAATGTTAACAAGGAAAAGGATCACGAAATCGCATAAGAGTCGCATTATGGAACAATCGATATTTCCTGTAGCAGAGATCTACAGTTGTGGTTCATTTCGCATAATCAAAGGTGCAAGAAGAAAAAGGATCAGTGTAGGTGCAAAATGGAGTTAGAGCATATACAAGTCCGATGTTTTAGAGTTTTCCTGAGAGAATAAAGATGTTAGAGATGTTCTGAAACATCACTTTCAATCAAGCGAGCCTGCATCTCAGATGTTGTATTACCATTTTTTATCTAGCATGTCCGTTTCCCCATATTTCCTATTTTATGTGTAAATCATGGCAAATCTACCACCTCGGGAGTTGGTTAGGATTTGAAATATAAATGACAAATGACAAATGACACCCGCCTGAGTCGAATGACAAATGTAAAGATGTTGGTCATATGACTCTGTAGCTATTGCCAAATGCAGAAGACTGAGATTGTATTCGATGCCATTATTTGTCCTTTTTCATGTGCCCTTCTTGAACTTCTAAGCAATCGAAAAATCAAAGTAATACCTTGACACGACCAACTGTGCTTTGATATCATTGATAATGTATTACTGGATATTGAGATCATAGATAGAAATGCTCAAGTTCCATAGTTACAGATAGTAGAAAAGAAGATGAGATGAGCACTACTTTTAGTCAACATAAGCCATTCACAATGATCAGAGCTCATCTCTATCGTCTTCCCAATATTTAATCATAGTTAAACTACATCCTGCTACAACAGACCATGTTTCTGCAATGGGTGTCTCTTCTCAGCTCTTGAAGCATTTACAGGACTTTGTTGTGACTAAGGAGAATGGTGAAGATCAACAGGAATTGACAGACAGAAGGCTGAGTGATGAGCTAGACATGCATGAGGAGGTTCCTACATGTGTGGAAGATGTCATTCCTCCTGGAATGTCCAATAAACCATTCTGGGCTTGTGGCCTTAACGTTTTAACATATGGGTTGTCAGTGTTCCGCCATGCTATCCTTCGCTTGGAGAATGTGGTTGAAAACAATAGGAAGTATCGTATCATTCTAACTCTCTTCGGTGACTTTGCTACACTCAAAATTCTTCGAGTAATTCCAAGTCCTAAATCACTTTTTTCTTTGAGTATTGTTTTCTTGTTTGTTCTTTAAGCAAAACTATTTAGTTGAATGTTGGGATATTTTATTTTAGGATTCTTAATAATGGTTCTGTGATTCATGTAATGACTTTTTCTCACACCAGGATCCCTAAACATGATTGGTCTTTCTCTGATTAGATCCACATCCACTTACCACGGCTTCAACGACGATCCACCATATGATAGCCATCACAATCTTTGTGTTGATGCCATTCAAATTCGAACTCCATCCTGGATATGAATTATTGGCCTGCACATTTCGATATGAATCATTGGCTAGCAGAGTTCTGTGGTTCAATAACCAAGAAAGGATTCATAGCTTCTCAATATGTTCTAAATCCATAGACCAGTGATTTGGGCTTGAAGTCGGAGAGCATGGATCAGAAACTATTGTTCATTTTACTGGTTTTTTTGGTCCCATTCATATTACCATGTATCTTTTAGGTAAAATTCAAGCATTTAGTTATTAAAACATAGGACTAAGAATGAATTGATAATGCTATGCTAGTTTTATATAAATATCTAATTGATGTTAAATATTTTGTTTCATGGGAATTACTGATATAGACATCCCATTCTAACTGAATTTGTAAGACCATTTCATGTTTGCGTTGGCATTTTTCGAATTTAATGTTATTGGTTTTAAAGTTTAAAACATTAGACCTAAGTTGTTTTAGAAAAAACCTTTAAATACTTGAAACAAGTCTTTTGAATAGAAGTCTGAGGAAACCATCAAAATATAAACCTGTTTACATTATGTATTTGTCAACTGTCATTGGCCTCAGTGCATACAAACATATGGTAACTCTCTGCAACCACTATTCTTTCTTCTGCTACAATAAAACCCATATTTTTTTTTTCTGCAATTGAAGATGAGAGGTAAAATAAAAATTTGGATGAAATATGTGTAAGTAAAAATATTCATATGATAAATGAATTTAGTATGTTACCATTATTATTTTGACATGTAATTACCATTGTTTTCTTATCTAAAGATCTGGTCGCACCAAAAACGCTATCAAGAATCATTGTAACTCCACAATTGGAGGCATTTACCACTGCGACAAGTAGTAGAACAATGTGTTAGTCGTGAGATTGGAGTCGGTGGCTGAGGACAAGGAAACAATTAGTTTTCCCAACGGCTGCAAATAATTGCAGGAAATGAAGCACTAGTAGTTACACCCCTAATGACAATCCTATAGATGTTGAGGTCGAATCCAGTGGGCTTAAGAGGCTAAAGTTTGTTGAATCTCCTTCCTTCTAGTTCTGATAATAATAATAATGATAGTATTGAAATTGGTCACCTAGCCACAACTTCACAGTCTGTCCCATTACATGGAAATATGATTTTAATTGCTATGAAAAATGATGATTCTTTGTTACAACCTAGTTTCGATGTTGAGGAGAAGAAATGGGAGAAGAAATGGTAAGAAAAATCACCATCTTAAAATTGGTAAAGGAAGGTTGATTCAGCATGACATGTAAGGAACAGTACATGTGTCCATGTGCATACTACACAATTGGCTAAGGATTTCAAGCAGTGTCTAAGGATGGATTCTTTAATAACATCAAGAAATCATGTATTGTATTATAACATTAAATGTTAGAGCTAATGCTAGGACAAATTCCTAGCATTACTTCCTTTTCTTAAAAATTGATTCAAGAACCTTATTTTCAGCTAAGAATTAGAGCAAGAATGCACAGTCCACCTCGATGAGGCAAATAATAAGGATAATTGTTTGATTGGTGAAACAAATAGGTGTTGCATATTAATTGGTGAAATAAAAAAAAACTTTAATTAAAATTTTTGCAAACAATTTAGACAACTTAGGATAAATGTCTATAGATTGTTTCAGTTTTTTTGAATATTAATCAAAATGACAACAAGCCATTTCATAGAGTCCCTGCTATGCCCCTGCTATGCCCGGGGGCAGGGACTAACAAGTATGTCCACAATGTTCTCATCTCTTAGAATATAACAACTATGTCAACAATGTTAACATCGATGATGAAACACATATCCATAACTAGCTATTAATATGTTTTATTCAAGATGGCTTGTTCACTTGGGGTTCTGTATGCCTAGCTATTTAGATGATTTTAAGTTTTTTTCATATATATGTATACATATGTTCCTCTCTACTAGATTTCCATATTAAATGCAAATAAAAGCTGAACTCTTCTTCTCTTATAATTTATATTAGATGGCCTATTAACACACGTAGGAAGCATCATTTTTATGCATTGAAAAATGCATTCCATCATCTCATGATCAAAATTTCTATTCGATGGACTCTTAAAATACATAATCATCTTTTTGAAAAATGCATTCCATCACCAAATGATCGAAATTGAAGGTACATGATAAAAATAATGTTGATTTGAAATAATAGCTAAAAACTAATTTGAAATGGTTTCCATTCAGAATCATGTATTTGTCATCCTTTATCCCAAAGTAGACCAAACTCTAATATTGGCCCTTGCCATGGCCTNTATATATATATAAGGATTTTGTTGGTATATTTAATTTATTAAAAATTTCCAAAGACATGTAGAATAATGTCTACCCAATGATCTACCAAGGGAATCTATAAAATGGTGAGAGATTTTTCCATCAACAATTTCTTTTATAATAATCAAATCTTAAAAGTATTGACAACATTCTTCTCTATAATCAAATCTTAAAAGTATTGAAAACATTCTCCTCTCTCTTCTTCAACACAATTTGACAACATTCTCCTCTCCGTTGTTCAACACAATTGGCTCAAGTAGGTCACACGCTAATCTGACACTTTAAACATGAGAAAACCCATCTACATATTTAAGGAACATCATGTCTATGGAACAAGAAACAAAGACATTTCTACAAATTGATAAAATAGATAATTAGACATATTCATGTTTTACATGAATATAGTCATTAAAAATAATTAAATGCAATATAAATAATTGACCAAATGACAATAATTATAAAAAATTTGATAATAAGAAAAAATAAATTTAAAATGTTGTTGAGTATACATTTTTGCATTTCTTTAAGTTGTAAACAAAGATGGTGAGAAACCATCTTCACTTGCGATAGATAGATTGTCCCAATCCTAGGTATTGTGTGTCAAGTTAAATTTGGTTTAATGTTAAATTTGTTCTTAATTTGGTTGGTTTTTATGTTTTTGTACTAATGATCATATTATAAATTTATATGTAGGAACCCATATCTAACATGTATAACATGTATTCACTGCAGCCACCATTCATAGGTCCATTCCATGATGATCTTACACAATCCATTTGTTAAAATTACAACATCGTGATTCATTCTCCAAGCCAATCTTATGCACTGGGGACTACAACAAATCCCGGAATTAGCGTCCCATTCAGCGTCCCTTTTTAGTGTAATTTTTTTTTACATTGAGTGGTGAAACTAGATGCTAAATGGGACGCGTCATGGACAAAACTTAAAGCGTCTCAAAAAACACCTTTTTTTGCTTCCTAAATAGCATCCTTTATGACGTCCAAAATAGCATCTCTTTTTTTTCTTCCAGAATAGCGTCCAACTTTTCTTCCTAAACAACGTCAAGGTTTGCTTCCAGAATAGCGTCCAACTTTGCTTCCTAAACAACGTTGAGGTTTGCTTCCTAAATAACGTCATATTTTGCTTCCTAGCGACTGTTCGCTTTTGCTTCTTAAATGACACCCCCGTTAGCATCATGTTTGCATCCTTAATAGCACCATGTTAGCATCCAATATTGCATCCAGTTTTTCTACCACTTTAGCATCCCATTTTGCACCATGTTTTACTTCCAAATATATGCCAATTTTCGCTTCCAAATTTACACCAATTTTTGCTACCTTTTTTGCATCATGTTTTGCTACCAAAATGACGCCAAATATTTCTTCTATTGTTGTACCATATTTTTCTTCCTATGTAGCACCATGTTTTGCATCCAAAGTAGCGTCTTATTTTGCTACCATATCGACGCCATGTTTGGCTTCATCATTAGCGCCACGTGTTGCATCATTTTGAATGCCTAGTTTCACATCTCTCATGTTTTGGTCTCTAATTTAGTCACTTTTAGTAATTTTATATACGAGTTTTGTTTTTTTAGTCGCCCCTCTCTTATTTTTTGCTTACTAATTTATTTGTTTTTAGCCGATATTATAATATCATTAGGGCATGGAGGAATCGAACCGCCAACTTCCTGCTTGTAAGACAGGTGCTCTTCCATTGAGCTAGAACCCTTTAAGAATTTGAGAACCTAAATTACAGAGTCCTCTATAATGGTAAAAAGGATCAATACATATATTTGAGTATTTAATGGCCGACAAACGATGCTAGATTGTATTATCTTCAACATGGGATTGATTACGTTCCTTGGTTCGCTATATATCATTTTCCTATGATTGTAAAGTTTTATCATTGTAGTACCAACATCTACAGCTTGTGAGGAAGTAGCATCACCTTTTTCCTATGATCTAGTGGTATCATGGGCCTAATCTGATCGAGTGTCATCAACTGCTTAAGCCCTCTATAACTGAGAAACAAAATTATCCTCAATTCCTAATTCTATTGTAGTGCCACTCATTCCTCTAAGTTATTGACTATCATCAACCTAGCTACTCAAACAATTTATTGGTTGCCCACTTTGAAGTGTTCAGTAAATAGAATCCAAATGGGATGGAGCTGAAGTACTTTCAATATTACTCTCTGCTACAACCCTATCATTCTCTGCAATCATAGACACATTACATTATATATGTCCTTAAACTATGAATTCTAAAGTTCGAATCCAAGAAAAACAATTTATAATCTAGTAGATGTTCAATGACCAGAAATTTTAAAAATTACATATTTCTCAACGAAAAACTGATCTAAATGGGGTAGATGGTCTAATGAGAAGTGGATGTTGAAATTTCATTCCACAATCATCAATCCTTCCTATAAGATTATAGATAGAGGTAGTACTTCCCTATCATCAATTTTCCCCAAATTTTTTTTCAATAGGAATCATATGAAATGGATCAAACAAAAAACCACCTTCAGCTCAACCAAGCTAAGTTTGAGATAACAATAGCTAAGTTTGATATAACAAGAGCTAAGTTTGAGATAAAAGTATGAGGACTCAACCTGCCACTTATATTTTGATTTAAAGCAACTACAATATCTTGTCAAATTTCTGAGTCCATAGCTGCCTAAAGAATATGAGGATCCTCAAGAATATGACAAACAATAGTTGATTCAACATTGTTAAACCTTGAAAATAAGCAACTAGTAGGAAAGATGAGAAAAGAAACCAGTCCACCTCTTTCAAGGAAACACAATGCTATGGCATGCACCCTTTTTAGCCTTGCATATAGTTGGAGAAGAGCTTGTACAACAGTTGAGGTAAGATAATAATAACACTAAACCATTTTTCTGGAATATATATATGTCTGGCTTAACCAATTGGTTGCATTCCTTATTTGTTATTGACCTTTAGTACTGCAGAATTCTTTATAGTTCTACTTTGGAAAATAACAATAATTTTGACCAAACACTAATTCAATCCACTTTAGGTACATCTTCAAAATATGTTAGTGGAAGGGACATGCTTAATTTTATGCCATAATAGCAAGCCATTATTATAGGCAAAAAACATTATGTAAAAGCATACAAAAACTACCACTTACATCATATCGAGTAGCAAGGCCTTGGCGAAAGATCTGAAGCAAGTGATCTGTAATAGAAGTAGGCATTGAAAGAAAAACTACTCCATATGGATCTACCACAACTGGAACCTTGAATACAACATTAAATAAGTTTAACATTAGACATAAAATAATTCACATTTTGGCATTACCCAAAACAGCTTTACAATATACCATCAGCAAAACAAAAATTAGGTAAAACCCTAAAAATTCATCACAGACTGGTGTTACCTACAAAATAAGTTTCCTGTTGAGATTGTACACCCATCAACATAGTTATCAACACTTTCTATAACTTCTCCTAGTGTATCAGTAGTCTCTAGAACCTACAAAAAAACAAGAGTATAAGTTCTAGGAAATGAAACGAAAGTATGCCACATATGAAATATATATAAAGACAGCTTCATAAAACTGAAAACAGATTATACGTTCATGCACAATTGTTTCCATTGGAATTCAGGTGCTTATTTTTTGATGTCAAGAAACCCAATTGCTTGGTCCTAGAAAACATAACTATTTCTCTTAAAACACATGTAGGAAACCTTAGAAACATGTGAAAATTTTACTTTAAGAAAAGTGTTTTGAGTGGTGGACTAAGGAATGATAGCATGAAAAAAACCACTGCCTCTAATAACAAAAGGCTTCGAATTCCTTTCGCACAAATAAATGTTAAATTCTTTGCACATATATTTTATATCATTCTTTTCTCTTGTGACCTGGGTTGAAAGAAAGTTGGAAATGGAGAAATGGTTAAGGTATGAGTTCTTTGTTATTGGTCAACCACATACTTGCTTTTAAGTATGATGTTACTTTGGCTGGCCTAATTCCTTTCTACCCATATGTTGTAAATATTGTTAGGATTCTACCTCTTATTGGCTAGCATATGTGCGTTGAGTTGTTTCCTTACAATGCAATGCATCGCTGAGAGAATGCATTTTCCAAGTATGTTCCTGTGAATCTAGCTTGAAGAAAAATAGGATATAAGAAATTCAAAAGTTTGTATTGCTAGAATATTTGGTAACTGGCCATAGTTCTAGCTTCCTTTCCACCCAAAAGTATGATAACCTTTTCTACCTTATTGCAGAGAGCCATTGATGGGCTTGAATTTAGTACAAGAAGTTATTAATGTATTTGTTTATATGCGGGAAATTTTAGATGTTTGCAATTCACTAGTGATATTTTGAATCTGAAATTATTCTATTACATTTTTTTTAGATACCTGATAAGCCATCATTATATTAAAATGGCCTTTTCCTGGCCTCCTAGATACCCATGCAAGGAAGGAGAGCGCTTGATATCTTAATCCTAATCTAGGTTCATATAACCTTTTCTTGATGCAATTGGATGAGCTAAACATTGGATAGCTATATAGTCTAGAATATAGAATTCATCAACTTCTAAATTAATTCATCAGATGAGCTTTCTGATATTGGGCCACTCGAAATGGAAAGAGGCCATCCTGATTACTTGCCAGACTCCAGACAGATTCACAGCAGCACCAAGGATCCCTATATGTTATTCTATTTTTGAATGAATCATCATATTTTTTGATGCAATATTCAACGCTATGGTTGTATATTGTACCTACTCTTATGCTAACATTGACTTTTATTTCTTAGCTTGAGTATTTGGGCAGTCTTTCAACTGTTCCATGTTTATGGCAGAATTATGGTCTTCCAATTGATTTGTTGTCTAGAGGTTGGTATAAAGCTTCTGTGGCATCTTTATAACTGTAGGAAAAAACCACAATCTTTATTGACCAGCTATGTAGTGCATGTTAAATTGTTGCGATGGTAACTTTGTCTGTTCCAGGTTCTAGTCCTTAAGCATGCGATCTTAAACTGTATAATACATTCCAGGTACAACCTTCCTCGTAATTATATGTTGAAAGACAAAATTAATATTCCTCTTCATATATGCTTAATTGATCAGTATTCTTATATTCTCTTACTAGAATTAGAAAGGTGTTCGTGAATTAAATATCATAGGAAGACAAGTGTTTGATCAAAACCTTCAAGCAGAATACACCAACAATTACCATGTATAAAACATAAACAATAACAATATTATAACTAATGAAAATAATGATAACAATGTACAAGAAATAAAGAAGTAATAGAAATACTAGTAAATTTAATAACCAGTTAACAAAGAACAATAATAAATGTAGTCTAGAACCCCACTACTATAAAGTTTCTACTAGTGGGAGACGCATTGGGAATCATGTTTCTCTTTGTGAGGGTGCATTATTCCAATTTCTCATCTCATATCATTTTCAGATCTATATGAGTGTTGGTTGATAGTGGTTTTATCTTGCCATATCTTGTGAAGAAAGGGTATACCAACTAGAAGAGGGTTCACTTACATCCCCAAACACACATGAGGAGGGTACAGTCCATTGACAGCTCAACATAGAAGAGGACTGAGGGTTCTCTAAAAGTGGGGGCGCACCAATATTTGGGAAAACATGACATAAAGGAGGCACATTATACAGGCTGTCTTTATATTATATATCTCTTGTCTTCTTTCTCAAATCATGACCATCTTGAAGGGGTGCCCAATACTTCTCAAAGCTTCTAGCTACAGGAAAAACCAAGGGAATCGCTATAGACATATTTAGGAAGAACATTGGGTTGTTATTAATGTGTTTGGATAGTTGTGCATTGAAATTGCAAACCTGGGAATGAGTACACTTCAAGTTGGGTGTTCATTCCATCACCAAATATTGTCCATTTCACCAATGATTCACTGTTGTTCCATTATCATTTTGTAAAGAGTACATAGTACTGGGAAAGCAACTGATAACTTCAACAATTTTCTAGGAATGTTTACTTTCATTTGATTAACATTATAAGTATGATATTATCTTGTCTCCTTTGATTATTATGATATAAAACTGTCATTATGGAATGTTGAGGCTTATGCAAAGATTATATTAAACACTTTCCATGTGGAAACCAACTATGAACAACAATATACCGATGCATAGCACACTTGTTTAAAATATGAGAATTGACAATTAATCACAGTCAAGGGGAACCAAAGTGTTTGACCAAATTCTTCAACCAATTGCAATAGATATTGTGGGTCAGAATTCAGATTTGTGAGGGCACTACCTTCAAAAGGGATTTCCATTAGATTCACTATGCTCTACTTCTAACTATGTAAACAACTATTAAAATAGTTTGCTAAGTACTCAATATGTCAAATTTACCCAATAAGAACAAATATGGAATCACACTTACTTCATATCAAGATGTACAAGGACCTCTGCTCCTGGAAATGCTTCTCGTGTTGTTGCAACTGCCACCCTCATTACTTATTTCCATGCTCCACCAATATCATCCAAATGATATTCCTTTTTCTTTAAACTTGGTTATTTCATAGGTAAAGAATATCCTGACAGTAGGTGGCCTACCCAAACATCTTCCTTCCTACATTATAGCAAGGAAAAGACTGTTTTATTAACCTGATAATAACTGATAAATAATTCAAAAATGAAATCATAAATCACAAGAGGTAGTGGAATTCTCTAATGTTTTATCTGATTATGTTGGGTGTGAGTCATATACATACTAACAATAGTGTGTGATGTGGCTTGGAAGCACTCAAGTAGGGAATGAGCAGGACATTTAAACATGGACCAACAAAAGAAAGGTGTACAACACACACAAATCAAGGATTTGATTTAAGTGATATATATGCAGTAAGATCAGCCTGGACTAAGTTTCAGTCTGGACAACCTGATTGATGGTAGTAGACTGACTAAGTTTCAAATTTTATTGTTCAAAACTTGTCGTGACAACATACACGGACGGGATGGAGGGGAAATGGAATCAATCATAAGTCAACTGGAGCCTTTCAACTCACTGCATGTCTAAGTCTCGACAATCTTTGTTTTAAATTGAACCAGAACACCAAATAAGTTTGTTAATGGATAGATTTGAGAAAGTTCTAGGTGTGAATAATTAATAGCTCGGGGATCTAAACAATTAATGTATTTTCCTCTTTGTTGAATTGTGTTTTCCGTGTTGATGCAAGATACTACCTTCCTTATTGTCTTACCAAAAGGTATGAGAATGAGGGAAAAGGTTTAAAAATATGGACCTCACCTTCAAAGAGTGCCTTGCAATCACATTGGTAAGGAGTGATAAGCAGATCACAACAACCAATAAGTGATAAACATAGAAGAGTCCAGCTAATCCAAAAGCAAGATGATACAATGATGACAATAAGCCTATATATATAGATGGGTTGTCTGACTAAAAGTCTAAAACCATGGACTCAAAACAAATAGTTGGAAACCACCAAGCAAAAGCAGAGATCAAAACCAAGGGAAAACCTTATGCTAATTGACTTAAGCTTGATTACCCCTAAATGTCCTTTCATGACTATCAAAAGACTTAAACTACAACTTTATTATATAATAATCAGCTTACATTCAAAATAGCCCAATTATATAGTGTTTAAGACAAAATTTATACTCTAGGGACACAATAATCAGATAAGTTGCTTCACTTTTACTCTTTTACATACCTTATAGTAAATAAACTTCTCATTCAAGAACCATTTGAACAAGTCATAACCAATGTTGAAAAAATCATCTTGGTGAACAACTCAGCCGGGTTAGTGTAAGAGTTCAACTCAAACTCACTAAAAATTTGACAAAAGCTCAAAAAATAGAAATGGTTCAAAGTGAGGGGGTTTATTTTCATTTCTGGTAGTTATATTTGATGTCAATAAGGTTTTCCATCTCCACCTGCAAATTGGATTTGTTGGGTAGTAAATAGCCCACAACTTTCTCATAGATAGGCTCTAACCCATGGGTACTCACAGGTCTGGCTCATTTATGGTTAGTTTGACTTGTGAACAAGTTAACTCATCTCAGCTTAGTAGTAAGGCCAAGCATAAATTGACTTGGGATTACTCAGAAGATGATGATTTTTTCAACAATGGTCATAACAAGTTTATAGCCAATTATGCAATTTTTAGCTAAATGAATGCCATATTTGATAAACCATGAACAATGTAGCTCATTCAATAACCAATTCAAAAGTTGAATACATCATAATTTCATACATTCACAACTTAAAGTGAATGAAATTATCACAAATTACAATGATGCTATCTTTAAACCTGAATAAATTGTCAATTGATTGTTGGACTATTTACCAAACAACCATCTACACCTCTCCTTGAATGCCATAGTAAGATAAGGGACATGTTATTAGAAGTTCACATGCCTCACTCATTATCTCTTCCTTTAGCTCCCAGTTATATCCATTATTATTTCTAGTAATTTCTAAACAAAATAATGGTAGAAGAAGGTAGACAAAACTTCAAGAAAACCTCTGTGCTATGCACATGTGATGCAGCACTACCTCTGGGGTTTTGGCCATCCTGTATCAAACAAAAAAAAAAATTCATATTCCACCTCGGTTATTTGTTGTTCCTGTTTTTTTTATAGAGTAATGCAATTAGGTGGATTTGATTATTTCAATGACCATGGAAGGCATTTCTTGAGCAAGAACCTTCACTTCCATACCTCATTGATGGGCGTACATTTTCTAAAACATGGCATGCATTTCTTAGGGACAGGACTCAGGTCACAGCAGCAATAGAGAGGTGCGAGAGGGAATGAATTTTTCGGCTATGTACGAAATGAAACTAAGAGTGACGGGCGACAGAAGTGTGAGAGACAATAAATGTGCAGGTTTAGACCCTACTGCGATTGTAAAAAAATTCCGGAGGCATTTTTAAACCCTCTACGATTTTAAAAGTTGGTGCAAAACACCTTGTCTGTATGGATATTAACCCCACCCCAATATATATCGGGTATAAGAACTTACCAACCATGGGATTCAATACCATTGTTGCAATTATTCCACATTTCAAGACCCATTGCATTATCACAAGAACTGCCTAGATAATATTTATCGTGGTCTAAATGTCAAAACAATGAGTAGATATATTTTTAGGAGAACTATTCCCACACAGGCGTCAGTTTGGTTGATGGGTGTCCATTCATCTCCTAAACCACCAAGGAACATCTCTATGTGGAAAATTATAGCTATTAAATTTAATGGGTGTCCATTCGTCTCCTAAATGAAATGATCCAGTGGAATTTTTGTTTTCCACATAAATTTAACTTACATACCCTACTACAAGGTGGGGAAGAGAGAGATATGTATATATATTAGTTCCATTTTGGATGAATTAAAGCCACCCCTTTTTCAAAAGAGAGACCATTATATACTAGGTAAGCAAATTCTACACTAGAAAGGCAGACCATCGTCCTTTTCAAGTGGGCTAAATATGCTCATATGGCTAGGTAAACAATTAACTGAAAAGGGGAACTGTAAAATACTTTGGAACTTGACATCCATCTCCATTCATTGCCTACTTCTAATTCCAGCAGAGAAATTTCAGGTATTTGATATACAGGAGACATAGTATGTTAAATTTGATGTTTGATGTAGTCCATGAGAGTGTGGCAGAAGAATTTTTTGCCAGTCTTGTGATGAAGCAAAGTAAAACACAATCAATGTTACATCATGGAGGATGCTTTTGTGAAAAGGTTTGAAGTTTCCAAGTTAAATTACATTACTGATTACTGTGCTTTAAAATTTATTTTGAGGATCTTCTCAAATTCCCAATGTCATATTAGGAAAATAACAGATTCCCATACTAAAAAGGATTTGCAAGAATATATATTGTATTCTTGCAATTGATGGGCATCTTTAAGCAGTTCCACATTAAATAAAAAGTGGAACTTCTATGGTTATAAATGTGATATGGGTAAGCACACCACTGTAACTGCCTCCAGTTAAAAGCATGGTGATAAGAGAACTAACAGGATCACCCACCAGTGCTTGCCCTTGTTTCACGGATGGTATTACGCATAAAATTCAATAGAATTCCATAAGTTGTTCCAGGCCCCTTCTAGAAATGCTTGAATAAAACAGTATGGCATGGATCCAATCAATGTGATCCTTGAGAGAGCCTGCATTCAAGAAAGATGAAAGACAAATCATAAAAACACAAAATAGACTAAATAAAATAATGTGACTATCATGAAAATATTATCTTTCTCTAGAAAATGATCTTATGCAGTAAAACAATAATAGCGATTGAATGCCTTGAAAGATGATATTACAGAAGCCATATAAATTGGCTTCACATGGAAGATTGAAATCTAAATCCTAAACCTTGCCTTACAAGTTACTGGTGACCATTCTAAAATAGACTTATTCAATATTTGATGTGTATTGGACCATTGGTCACCTTCCAAATTCAAAACACTAATTCTTAAGGATTGAGATGTTTCAAAAAGGCTTGGCATATAAAATTAAAATACAATATGAGCATTTCTCTAGATATGCATAAACTCAAAATCAATACTCAAAAATATGGGTTACTTACATGCCTAGGAATCTAGAAATACAACAGATCTAACTTGTGGAAACTCCACCAGCAAGATAACCTCTTCCACTAATCAATAATAGATTTATGATAACACTATGATGCCAATCTTCAACTCCCTCCATAGAGATGAAACACCTAGTTACCAATCCACCAATGAACTCTCCCCTCTTGCAACATTTTGTAACAACAGTAAAAGTATATGAGTTATTGTTGTGTATTTTCTCTTTCCATGCCTCAAGACTTCCTGTACGTGTATACAACACTCTCATTATTTCCCCCTTCACTGCAACAGCTCTTCCTTTTGGTTTTGGATGAATGGCATGTCCTTTCAAATGGAGGGATGTACGCAAACAAATAGTAAATAGGAATCCCCTTTCTCTCCCACTTGGATTCTCCAACAGCCCGTGACCTTCACAACCCAACCACAAGATCAATTTGAATAGGCCCTCTTCACAAGGGATAATTGTAGAGAAAATACACCCTCTCTTATTACAATAGAGATGAAGAATCATTGAGATATACTCCAATGTTCTCCCATAAGTGAGATCTCCTTACAAAACCTTTGAAACCCAGCTCAATCTGCACCAAATAACAAAAGCTTTGAAATGGACTCTCCTCTACACCAGAAATGAACTCTCTTCAACAAGTGAAAGAAAACCAAGGTTTTTTTGGGCGACTTAATGTTTAGGCGGGATTAATTTCTTTGGAAAGGTATATAAAACATTGAGAAATCACACTGTTTTTTCTTAATAAAATTTAAAATTTAGTGAGGTGTCTCTCCATGAAAAAACAATTATTACTATATAAACTATAAAATATGTTCTATATGGTACTTTTTTCACAATTTGTAACAAAAAGGAAAATTATTTTGCTAAAAAAATTACTTAGCCATCAAATTGATTTCATGACTTAGTCATCGAATTGATTTCTCAATGTTTTGAAGAAACAAAGATAATTGGAAAAGATGAAAAATGTGTGCTAAGCATCCTTATTCATGACCAAAGATCCAATTTATTGCATATTAAAGGTAAACTTCGAGAAGGGTTTCGCATACACGTAAACACACAAATGGATTCAATGAAATAGGTAGAATAAATAACCTTCATGGTGACCACTCAACCAAAATCATAAAATAACTACAACAAATTAAAACATGCAGATACAATATAGCCCTTCAAGCCATGATTTTTCTTAAAACCTATATACATTAGACATGAAGGGAAATTCCTATGAATTTAATTTAAATCGATTCGATTTCAATGATAACTATCATACTATAAACTAAATTTATCAAAAATTGAAAAAGAACAACTTTTATGCTAAGAAAAACTAAATAAGAAATAAATCACCTACTTATTGAAAAAATAACGAATATTTTCCAAATACAATGGTATACTATGTAAACAAATACTTTGTAAATGAACGAATGAACCAAACTATATGTTAAAAAACTCAATGAACCAAACTATATGTTAACATATAGTTGGTGTATAATGAACCAAACTTTTAAAAATAAAATCCAACACCAATTTTAGAGTTAAAATCATTATATTATAGAGTTAAAATCATTATAAAGCTTTCGCACTAAAGTTTCATGGAATCAAACTTAAATTTATATCTTTATACTTAAACTTTATGCAAATTTGACCATTATTCCTTTAAGTTAATTATTTATTTTGTGTCACTTGAAGACCCAATAATTTTGATAGCTTAAGTTGATTACTTTGGCTCTCGTGTCATGTCAAGACCCACCAAAATTTCGGTAGCTAAAGTCAATTAATTTGGCTTTGTTTTTTTATGAAACTTATGGTGGTTATTCATACAGATTTGAACACCAAATTTAATTTATTAGTTTAATTTTAATGGCCTAATCTGTGGCCTATGCTCCACAGTTGGAAGAGAGACTTTGGGTAAAGCTAACTGCTAAATTCATGGTAGAGGATAAAGCTAGGCTTGTTCTTGTGTAATGCATAGAGGTTAGGGAAATGTTATGGACACTCTAGATTAACGAGCCTTGAGCTTGGTATGATACCTTGCTTGAAAGAATACCTTTTGTACTCTTTACGTCCCATGGAGGTCTTGGTGCTTGTGTTGATCCAAGAGTAAAATGTATGGGGATTTAGGACTAAAAATGAGGTTGAGAAAGCTTTCTAAATCTCATATCTAGGAAGGATTTGGTACCTAAAATAAGTAGTTGGCCTATCGATATAACTGATTAATTATTTAAACATATTATATCCCACCTAGATAAAATTTACCATAACTTTGGCTCACTTTAACTAAACATAAAGTTGGTTGCTTTGAGTGAGCCTTTGGGCTTCCTCAAGGAATTGTGGTCCTATCTAAAATCCCAACAAACAATCTAAGACAAATGCTACCCAATCTCATATCGAAAAGAAAATAATTCCCTTTACTAGTATTAGAAGTAGATATTTTAAAATAATGTTCTTGTATCTCAGTTAATCAATGAGCAAGATTACATGAGATAAAGGTATGGGACAACATAAATTTGACAATAGACATAGGAACTTTTTCCATGATCTAAAAGGTTATCTAAATTACATCAAATGAAAAGAAAGTATGTGAAGTTTCTTTGGGGTATCGATATCTCGTAAGATAAAAAAAGGGTGTAAAAAATCCATGTGAACCATCCATGATTTTCTTCTTAAACTATGTTCCATTCTCAGAGGTTAATGTCGGTCCACATGTAATGCAAAGTACCAAATTTGGAAAGGTTAACATGTTGCGTAAATGGTGTAATTGAAATTGTAACATTTTATTTCAAAGGAATACTTTATCCATAGGACACTCCTGCATCCCATGACCTAAGACTTGCCATAGTGCACAACAAAGATATTCGATAAAGTTTATCAAGGTCTATTGCCTGGCTTCACATTAGGTATAATGCAAAATAACACTCAAATATGTCAATTCAAGGGCGTTTCACATAATAAACGAAACTGCTTTAAACTTTAATAGAAATTTGACAAACCTCAAAAGAATCGCTAAAAATTGAAGCAATTATTCTGAATCTTTAACGAAAAATACACCAATGCCATAAAACTTGAGCAATTAACTTCTTTTTTCCTTGAGAGATTTCTGCCTATAAGGCCAAATATGTAAAAACAATTGGTCCACTTCTTCAAAGTGACACTATGAGAATTATTGAAATGCTTGTTGCTTCATTCCATTTTAAACCAAGACCAAAATCTCCTTAAGAGTACAAATAAAGTTAGTTTTTTTGCTAAGATTGATATTCACTTCTTGTGCCTTGGATATTCTTGGTAAAAATGAGGGTATGGATGGGGGGGGGGTGTCCAAAACAACCTTGTAGGGTGATATTTTGGTAGCACCATGATAGGTGGTATTGTACTACCTTTATGCAAGGGGGTTGTAGGGGGGGTGGGGGGGAACTACTAAACCCAATGGCCATATCATCCAATGTAAAACCCACAAAATCACAATGGCTAACAATATTTTTACGGTCAACACCTCACAACCTCTATTACATGTTATTAACTGCAATATCTTAAGTACCGTAGTATACATAACTATTATGACATGCATCATCATCATGGACATCGACGTTGTCATCATCATCATCAATGGCATATGGTACATCAACATCATATTGATCATCATCCTCGTTATCATCATCATCAGCAGCATCAAGTACATCATCATTGTTATTATGGTCATGCATATGCCATAAGTGTTAGTAATCACACATCAACATTAGGATTCATGTCATGTAATTGTTAAGGTCATTTATATGTCGTTACAGTCATTTCAATGATAATAGGGTTGTTTAGATGTTGTTACAGACATTTAGGTGCCACTAAAATCAATTAGGATCCAAAATTGATACCACATGCATAATCATCGTTGACATGCACATCGTCATCATCATCATACAATAAATCAACATCATATTCATCATCGTAGCCATCATCAATACAATTGTGATAATAATGAGCAAGGAGACATACTACCTCAAAAGAATGGATGATATACTCTTATACTTATCAAATCATATCCATACGCTCCATCATGATTTTTTTAATTCATCGTCGTCATGTTGTTAGGGACAATCATATGCCATTAGGGTCTATCAAATGTTGTTGGGGACACTAAAATGCCATGAGAGCAATTTAGGTGACATTAAGGTAATTTAACACTCATTAGGATTAATCATGATCCAAAAGTTCCATGATTACAATCATTTAGTTTCCCCTATGATAAATCAAGATCCAAAAGTAGTATCACATGGATCATGATAATTGATATTGACATTGATATATCTGACATTATGTCAGACATTTCCCGAACACAATTCCTAGCGCGGTTCCTTCCAAAATTTCTGGCATTATTCCAAGTGTTATACCTGGATCTATACCTGGCGCTATGTTGGATATTTTCTAGGCGCAATTCCTGGATCTATACTTGGCGCTATGTTGGATGTTTTTCCTACCAAAATTCATGGCGTAATTCTTATCGCTAACACTGGATTAATATATGGTGCTTTGTTATTCAGGACTTTATTTTGGAGGATGTTCTTGGCGTTATATGGGATGCTTTTGTGGACGTTAATTGGGAGATTGATTGGGATGCTAATTGGGATAATAATTATGATGTTAATTGGGATGCTAATTAGCGTCCAAAACAGCCCCAACTTTTTAAAAAGGACGATAATTGGGATACTAATTGGGATGCTAATTGGGACGCTAATTGGGATGCTAATTGGGATGTTAATGGGGATGCTAATTAGCATCCAAAATAGCGTCAACTTTTAAAATGGGACGATAATTGGAATCCTAATTGGGATGCTAATTGGGACACTAATTGGGATTCTAATTGTGATGCTAACTGGGACATTAATTGGGATGCTAATTAGTGTCCAAAATAGCACCAACTTTTAAAAAGGGATGTTAATTGGGATGCTAACTAGGATGCTAATTGGGACGCTATTTGGGACTCTAATTGGGATGCTAATTGGGATGCTAATTGGGATTCTAATTAGTGTTCAACATAGCACTAACTTTTAAAAAGGGACACAAAAAACGCCATTAAAAACGCCATCTCATGGAAAAGCATCCGCTTTGTTCAAAAAATGATGAAAAATACACTAAAAGTGATAGTGGATGCTAAAAAGGAAGCTAAAATAGACACTAATCATAGGGTTTTTTTGTAGTGGGGATCAGGCCTCATGTGTTGAGGTAGTGCCTTAGGGATCCTGAGTTGGACACATAAAAGTTGGAGTAGATTCTTGAGTTGGACTCAAGGATGAATAAGAATCCTTATGTGTAAAGGATAAGCGTCATGTGTTGAGGAATGTACTTTGATATGTCAAAGTGATGATGTTGTACAATCCCGTGAGACAAGACTAAGGAATTGTGTGTCAAGTCAGATCCTCATGTGATGAGATGATACCTCATGTGTAAAGGAAATGCTTTGCATGTCGAAGAATGATGGGAAATGTATAACTAACCATGGTTACTCGAGAAGGATGAGTTATTAAGTCTCCTCTAGAGACTAGACACCTCCAGAATGAATTACTTTAGTATATGACCACTTGGAACGCTAGTAAAAAAATATGATCACATTATTGGAAAATATCCTTGGTATAATTGATATGATAGGTTAATTAAAGTTGGCACATGTGTACCATGTAGATAATATAGGAGATAAAGATAAGTTGCATTGAGATTAGAGAGAATTAAAATTTCTCATGATAAAGACTTCAATGAATTAAGGAGAACTCGAATTGATCACTTCAGTGATACAATCAAGAATGATCTCAGTTAATAGAATTAACCAAGTGTTAATAAAGAAAAATATAGCCAACTAAAAGTGTTTTGCATGACGACACTTTAGTTAAGCTAAAAGTTGACACTTAATTTGTGACCCTAATGTTAAACTAAAAGATGACACTTAAGCTATGACACTTTCATGATGACACTTTAGTTATCATCCTAACTAAGTGATCTAGCATCCAGTTGGAAGGAAAGTTCTTATTGAACGTAGAAGAGCAGAGATATATGTCAATAATGAAAAGGTATTGCGCAGTTGTTATGCAAGATTGATGAGATCAAGGTGTAAATCTATTCTCCCATGCAGGAATTCACTATATTGTGCATGAGACCACAATTATCCATGCAAGATTTCATTATACCTTGCATGAGACCTCAATTAGTGAACTAGTAATCATGTGTTGGACATATTTCATAGTTATTCTATCTATCTCTCTTCTCTCTTGCTCAGTGATCATACATGGGGTGTTTGTATTTCTCTCTTATCTTGCATTAGGGGTGTCAAATGTAATATGAAATTATAAAAGACATTCTCTTCTATCTATCATTGTACTAAGGATATTTTTTGGGTTTTTATCCCTCATTGTTTTGAGGGTTTCCCCAAGTACATACAATGTTATGTGTGAATGCTTATGCATATGGATATTCAATTGATTTTCAAGTACTCGGTATTTCTGCATTTAAATATAAAAGATCAAAGTTTAACAAAATTCAACATGGTATCCGAGCTCATGCCACGAATGAGCTAACTTTTGCAATCAAGCTTAAGCCTACATTGATCGTGAGTGGTAAAAGTTGAGCACAATACTCGAGGAACAATTGCCTCGATCTCAATAAGGTTGGAAGATTGACTTGAAGGAATTTTCAACTTCAATATCGAGAAGGATGGGATTTTGAACATCTTGGAAGAGCATGATCTATATGGATGCATATACAATGTTATTAAAGAGTCTACTATTAATGCATGACATGTTGTTTTCAAGAAAAATCAAGCCAAATCTAAGATAATAATTTATGATTCGGTGAAAGACAATTTTATGCTTGTGATTACTCCATTGAAGACTGAAAATGAGTTCTTTGACACCTTGAAAAATATTTATGAGAAGAAGGCTCTGAGTCAAAAGAGAGCATTGAAGAAAACAAATTGTAATTTGAATATGGAGAAGGACAAGACAACTACTTCCTTCTTCACAAAGATCTCTAAAGTAAGAGATCAACTCATGAGCATTGGAGTAACTTTCAATGATGATGATCTCATTTAAACTGTTGTTCATGGTATTCCAACCTCATGGGAGACATTCTTTTCCAATGGTAATGGTCAAGAAGTGCAACCAAACTTTGAGATATTGTGGCATGATTTCCTCCAAGAAGAAGGGCGCATCTAAAGTAATACTTCTTCCTCCAAACAAGAGAACCTTTCTCTTATGATAAGGATGAAGATAAGAAATCAATATTTCTCTAAGAAGAAGTTCCATCATCAAAGGGAAAATGAATACAACAATAACTTTCATAATTCCAAAGTCAAATGCTTCAACTACTATAAGAATGGCCACTTTACAAGAGAGTGATAGGAAAAGCATAGAGGAAAGTTCAAGGGTTATTTCATGCTTCTACTACCACAGAAAACCTACAAGGAATAATTCAACCGATTATTGGGAGACAAGGAAGGAGTAGTATCTTGTATTAACCTTATCTGGATCCATTACCTTGATACATGGTCAACTGATAGTGGTGCATCCAAACACATGACTGGATATAGGAGCACTATCACTGTTCTGAAGGAGAAAAAGTTCACTTATCAGGTGGAGCTTGGAGATAATACCACCTATTCAATCCAAGGAGTTGGATCTACCTCATTTTAGTTGAATTCAAAACATGTACTACATGTTGATGATATTTTGTATGTTCCTGGTTTGAAGAAGAACCTCCCATCTGTTTCGGTTCTAGAGGTTAAAGGTTTCAGAGTAATCTTTATGGAAAATCAAGCACTCTTATGTCCTAAGAATGTAGACTTGAATTTTGCAACTGTGATTAAATTTAGAGAGGGAGCTCTGTACAAGGTACCTGGAAATTTAATTAAAGACATGACCCATGACACAATTAGTCCTTGCGAATTGTGTCATAGGAGGCTTGGTAATCTCCATTTCAAAGAGATACCTAGATTGCATAAGATGGTAAAAGGTATGCATGTATTTCAATCTGAGGATGATAGTGTATGTAGAGGTTGTGCTCTTAGGAACAACTTAAAAAGGAGTCTTCCAAGCAATAGCAACAAATCCAAAGGGATCCTAGACTTGATCCATTCATATGTTTGTGGTCCTATGTCACCACCATCCTTGAGAGGCTATCTGTACCATGTGGTTTTCATAAAACACTTCTATGAAAAGTTATGTATCTATTTCTTGAAGGTTAAGAGTGAAACTTTCAGGAATTTTCAAGAATTCAAAGTACTGATTGAGAATTAGACTGGAAAGCACATTTTTTATTTGATATTTTGTAATGGAGGTGAGTTCGAGTCACATACATTTAATTATTTCTTTCATGATGCAAGGATAAGAAGACATCTCACTATACCTTACAACCCCCAATAGAATGGGGTTGCAAAAAGAATAGAACAATATGTGAGGCTGCAAAATCCATGATGTGTGATTAAGATCTTCCTACTTCCTTATGGGAAGAAGCCTCAAGCACTATTGTTTATATCTAGAATAGAATCCCTCATGTTATTCTCGAAGAGAAGACTCGTGAAGAAGTTTCCATTGGTGAAAAAGCAGAGAAAAGACACTTGGATATTTTCAATTGTCATGTCTACATTCATGTACCAAATTAGAAGAGGATAAATATGGATCCATCCATCAATAAAGGGACATTTCACTAGTACAAAATGAGAGATAAGTGAGAAAAAATTACCAAAATCCACATATAAATGACCACTTTTGATTTGGCGATCCCTGGTCACTAATTTTCGGTCTCTTATCACACGAAAAAAAGATAAATATGATTGATAAATATGGTAGAGTTCTTGAAAGGATTCAAGAACAATGATTTGTAAATTCATCACCTCACACATAAAGATAAACATGACTCTTGTTCATATTTGTAGGATATCATAGATGTTAGATGTATCTATATAGGTCCCAGGATCATTTATATGCTTTTCAGTCAGTACATAGACATGTACAACAAAGCATGTGTTGTGTTACCTACTTGGTACATGTGTATGTGGATTTAGACATGTCTTGGTCGGTGAAAGTAAGTTTCATGGACATGTATGGATTTTGACTAGTTCAGTGATTGAGAAAGATAATACCAAATGTGTTGCTTTAGATAGAGAATAGTATAAGGGAGTAAATATTTAAAAGGTTCCTAGTCAATTATATCCAAGACATGATGCGGAAAGGAGTTGTGTAACTCCTGTACATATCCACAGATGAGCAATATTGCCAACATATTTACTAATCCTCTATCTAGAACAATATTGGTATCATATCAAAGAAGCCTCTAGTTGAAAAGGGAGTATTGATGTATCTTCACAGGAAACAGCAGTTAAAAGTCCCCAAACTAGTTAGTCATGATGCGTGACTCATGCAACCAAGGGTTGTTATATATGTTGTGGAGAAAATACACTTGAGCAGAGACATGGTTTTTAAATCTCATAAACTATTGGACACTCAAGAAGAATTATAGTCTGAACTATCAACAAACATTTAAAATCTCTAGGAGAGGTTAGATAGCCATATAGTTGGCTACATGGGATACTGCGATATGAAATCATTATGAAAGAGATTAGTCCTTGAAGAACATCACTGAGAATGACAAGCTCACAAAGAACTTCTTCAGATGGTAGAAGATTCTTGAAGTCAACAAATGTTGAAAATTGAAAGAAAATATAATATTTTCTTTCTGCATGGTAATTACACATTTAATGTGTTGTTTATGATGGATATGAAATCCATAGTTTCTTGTTCAGAGAAATTGCATTCTAGATCGGATCCAGATGATGTTACTTTGAATAAGTAGCTGGTTCGTCTCTTAAAGTACCTAGAAGGCCCGTTGTATTTTTATTCTTGTGGATAAGCATATGTTTCAGTACCTTTCAAGTATATTATAATAGGTTCTTTACTATATTTTGATGTATAGAAGAGCTATTATATAGCTTGGGATTAGTTATGTATATTTCAGTTAGTACTACATAAGATATTAAATGTATTTTGAGAATTGTACTACCTACTACGGAGTAGTGTAGCTTGGATGCTACCTACTAGGGTGAAAGACTTGAAGCCTACAATTATTAGGTGTTAATAGTTAATCTTTCTCAAAAACCCTGTGTTATTATAGAACACATTCAGATAAAGTTTTACTTCATGTAAGTCATTGTCCTGTAAAATAAAATTTCAGTACATAGCTACACATTGAGTTGGACTCTTGCAAGAGTGCACATTAGCTAGACTCCTAGATTCCAAATGGAGTTGGACTAAGCTAAGCTAGTTAAGCTAGTAGTTGTAGAATCATTGAAATTAAGCTAATAGTTATCCAATATAACTCTTATTAGAGTTCAAGTTAAGCTAATAGTTCTAGAATTATTGGAGTTAAGCTAATAGTTGTATCTAATTATAGATGGAGTTAACCTCGTAGTTGTATCCAATAATGGAATAGTTGAAGATTAACTTTAATTTTTACAGCTATTACTAAGTGTACTGATCACATGTTAAATAAACTATTTTTTTATTTTGTATACATTATTAATTATTAATTTTGGACGACTCCCATAGAATCAATCTCGATAGTACACTTGTCTCATTTTCGTTTAATTTTGGATGACGCCCATAGAATCAATATGAACAACGCCCATGCATAGAATCAATCTCCACAATACACTTGTCTCATTCTAATCCTTCATAAAAAAAACATAGATAATAGTCTACCCAAAATTCTAAAATATATATAGCTATAAAGGTATCAAAATTCTAAGATATATACATCTATAAAGATAAATATATTCATGTCAAACTGTTTTTACTGCTCTCTCATATCATATTTGTTGTGTTGAATTATTCCATTTGGAACCTCTTCATACTTTTTCATATTTGCTTTTGTAAATATATTCCATGTGAAACTTTTTGCTATCAAACGCATGTAAATAATGTTATCACTTTTCCCATATGTAATATGACCATTTTTTTAATTGGAATTATTACTTTATATTAAATGTTGATTTCACCTTCTTACAACGTTTATATAACAAACATAATCGATAAATTCACAGGATACCATCATACTTTTAGCACGCTAGTTTAAATTATCACCAATTTCTATAAATGACAAAGCGATCACTATGAATGCAAATTTGTGTACTTTTTATTATTATTGATCAACGCGTTGTACAAGTGGCAAACCGTGTTAGACCTCGTTGAATGGACACGAATCTCTCTAGAGACTTGTATATAAATACAAAAAACAAACATTAATTAAATTAGCATCAATCATATTTAAAATAAAGATAGGTCCGCAATCATAATGTGAAAAACACACATTAAACTATTCCCTAATTATCAAGTTTAACGAACTAGGTCGCAAACAAATATATTCAATTTAAGACTTTAAAAATAAGGATTTACTTCGGTCGGATCTCAATTGAATTAAATATCGGCAATCCATCAAAACGAGAAATAGTTTAAATAAGATTTGAACAGCAGATAATAATCTAGATAAGTCTTTTTTTTTTGTTTATTTAGGTGCTCTCTCGTGCTGTCTCTATCAATTCCAAGATTATGATCTGCGGCAACGTCTCCCACTACAGGAACAACCTTCTGAAACACAAAGTTCTCAAAGTTGTCCCCATGTTGCTCCCTCAAAGTCTTGAACAACTCCGCTCCCATAACCTACCATTCATGGGGCAAGAAACTACATTTTAGTGATTAGTAATTAGTAGATCTATGCGTGATTACAAATACTACAGATATGATTTCTTACTTCATTTTTAAATCTGATTTTGGCAGAGTCAAAATCTTCGGCCCTTAACAAAACAAAAATGCTTCTAATCCCGGGCTCTGTGCACAAGATTTTCTCTACGAAAACTTTACCAAGTAAATAAATTGCAATTAGCTCCAGTATCACCATGAAAACGAAATATATGTAAGAATATAAACATTAATGTCTGTTTTACTTTTGCCAAGGAAACCGGTCGATCCAGTCACTAATATGTTCTTGCCATTCAGAAAGCCTACAACGTTTGACGCCATAGATCGCTATGCGCTTAATTGATAAATATCACAGAGCTCCGAATAACAATATCAAACGTAGGAAGCAGCCACAGGAAATATCATACAACATGCACGCTGATTGAAGTAGAAGAACTCAACTATATATATAACACAGAAATTCAGTACTACACGTTTGAACATTGAAATAGTGTATACATCCCGGCCTTACTCAATCAATCAAGTTATCTCACTCCACCCCTTAGTGTTCCCAATAATCAAATATTTCGAAAACCATGATCTCTTATTACTTTACGCCATCAAAATTATAGAAAAATCGTTAAGATCTTATTACTTCAACCATGAAATTACCAAATTACTATTTTTTTATTTAGTCAGTCATGAGAGAGATCTCCCTGGCCCATTGACTCAATCAAAATTCTCTTATTATTTATATTAAAATATATTCACATTCAATATCAGTTTTTGGATGGTTGGCTAAATGTTTATTTATTTATTTTAAGAGTGTTGTTTACCTAATATTATTTTACTCAATTATTAATACTAATTTAGTTATTTCAAAAGTAAATTTATATTTTAATTATATTATTTATTACATTAAATTATAAAAGGGTTGTTATAAGGATATGAAGGTGTTGGTTTGAGGATTTAGTAAATAAGGGTCTAATCACCTTCTAAAATATGAAAAAGTTGTGATAAGGATATAGGAAATAATTGTTGAATTGTATATAAATAATTAAAATTTACATACATTCTATTTTTAAAATTAAAGATTAATTATTATTGTTTTAATTAAAATTGTTATATTTATTCTAGATTACTTGTCTTATAATATTTATTAAAAAAAAACTTATTTTTAAATTAATATATCAAAATGCTTTTAATATTTAAATTCAAATTTTTTTTGAGAAAAAGGATTTTAAGTGGCTAATATTTCCCAACTTCCATGGACTCCATCTTCATATTTTGTGATCAAGATTAATATGAACATTAAAGGATCTATAATAAGAATCTCTTTAACCCAAATGTGGGTGATTATGTGGCTCAAAGGAGGAACGGGAGTAGTTGTAGGGACACACAGTTGTTCCCCGACATCACTCCCAAAACTTAACATCATTAAGTCCTTAATGAGGCAGGGCGTCCCCTCACTCGATCCGTGAGGGTTCTCCAGGTTAATTATGAGAGGTGACTTCCCCTCCATCACCCAGTACGATGCTCCACCGTTCAGAGAAATGGAGAACTTAGTTGTGTGCCTCATGTTTTGTGCACCCCTCTTATGGGAAGCTCATTCTATGCCTCTTACCTCATTTTCTCCTTCCTGTGCAATTTAGTGAAGGCCGAACATTCCGCAGAGCCTGTGGAAACTTTGAAGCGAGCCAACTTCCATCCTCCTGCACCTTCCCTCTTAGTCGACGCTTAGAATCCTTACCACACTGTGCCTCTGGCTCATATGAAAATGTCTCGTAGGCTATGCGAAACGCCAAGGCGGGGACGTGGTGGCCGTGGAAATTCCAACAAGTGTGCTAGAATTCTCACGGCTCACGCTAACATAAAAGGCTATGACGTTGAAATCTTGGATTATCTCCATCAGCTTATGGATGACTGGGAGGACGAGCTCACAGGCTCACACTCTACGATGAATCGAAAGGTCCTTCGCAGGCGCAATTTTTGGGTGGTCAAGAATCTCCTGGTTCCGCTTATCCTTCATCTCATAGGTATCCAGAATGATCCCTTAGCTTCCTCTTCGATTCCTTTAGCGACTCCCATGGACATAGAACATCAACCTCCTCCTCCTACGAGGACCATAGCGAGCACAATGTAGGGTAAAGAAGCCATCAACATTGCGGTAGATTACATGAAAACAGAACCACTCCCATTTAAGAGGAATCCTTCTAGCATTGAGGATGATACTAGCAGCGAGGAGGATACTAGTAGCGAGGCTAAGAGCTCTGGAAAAGATGACAACCAAACATCTGTGAACCCACCGGCTCCCCGAGTGGATGGAAAACCAAATTCACAGCTCAACTTCGGCTTTGAGGTTCCTATTGAGGAGGAGAATCCCTCCAAGCCTTAAGTCTAGGTTCCTAGGTTTTGTGTTTTTTCTATTTGTCATGGTCAATCTCGGTCTAGACATACTAGTTAATTACAACAGTTATACTCAGTTTTTTTTTTGCTTCAACAATGTTAATTTTGCTATCATTATGATATGTTTTCCCTTCTACAGGGAGGATTAATTTGACTGTAAAAGCCTGAATTCCCCTGAGGGGAAGGTCTCAACTTTCTCCTTGCTACATTCTGTTCGCATGATTCAATAGATTAGTTTATGAAATTACAAAAAAAAAAAAAAATCTCTTTATAATAAAGTTTGATTTAACTATAAATAGAGATCTCATTCTCTACCAAAGTTTGCAACTTTAAGGTACATCTAGGAGCTATATAAATCCATGGTTTTTCTAATGTTTTTCATAATTATTTAACTATAAATAATGACAATAACAACTAAAATCTTACAAGGAAAAGAGATTGCAATTTTTTTTTCAAAAGTAGTAAAGATGAGAAAAAGAGAGATTAAAAACCTCTTAAGAATTTGGATGGGCTTCTCAAATATTAAAGGAACTTATCTTTATCTCAAGTAGGAAAATCTCAAACCAAAAAATAATTAGCTAGTGTATTGTGTATATTTTATTATATGATTAATATGTAAGTAATATTATTTTAATTATAAAAAAATTCAATTTGTTTTAGTAATTTTTTTTAATATTTTAAATAAATATATTCATTTTTTTAATAATATAATAAGTCATTTTTGTTTAGCTCATTTGGTTAGTTCAATCTCTTTAGGGGTGAGTTAGTTGAAAAGAGACCCTAAAAAATTCAACCTTGTTAAAAGTTAGTATAGCAAGGCCACATACAATCACCAATAGTTGAAATACACTAACCCAAATTAAACAAACAAAAAAACTATATATATTTATAAAATTTATATTTTAATATTTCTTACTTTATGTCGAGTACATTTCAAATTTTAATATAAAATATATATTCCATATCTACCTACTTAATTTTCAGTATTATCAAACTTATCATTGTACTTATTAACCTAACATATAATTATCTCAATATATAGATTTACCTAACATATAATTATGTCAATAAATACTTATTATAACATATGAAAATAAATGTCTGTCGCTTTTGTTATATCTCGAACATTTCAAATTTTAATATATATTTTGTTATATATCGTACATTTCAAATTTTAATATAAGATATATATTCCACATCTACCTACCTAATTTTCTGTATTATCATGCACAACATTACTTATAATTATCACGATAATTACTTATTATAACAGATGAAGATAAATGTGTGGCTCTTTTGTTCTCACGTCTCAATGTATCTTAACTGCTCTACTTTTAACACTCCAACTAAATATCTCTTCTGCCTCTTACTTTTCATATACGTATAAGTATCTCTTTCAGCTCTAAACATTCTTTCGCTTCTCACGTTTCACTGACTTCACTTAATAACGGTCGCATCTTAATATCTCCTGTTTTTGTTTTCATGTCCAAGTAATTTCACTTTCCTCTTTGTGTCTCCTTCCTTACCTATCTCCCTTTAACGTAGCGTCCGCCTAAACCACCCACACCAACCAACTTTTAAAATTTATATTGTTATAAGAGCTTTGAATATACATTGTTATAAAGCTTATAATTTCACACAACACTTGCATATAAAATTATAATGTCATTTGATCAAAGAATTTCTTCAACTTATATGTAAGCATCTGTCATTTAATCACAAGCTTTCTTAACTTATATGTAAGCGTGATGAAATTTCTTCAACTTATATGTAAGCATTTGTCATTTAATCGCAAGCTTTCTTAACTTATATGTAAGTGTGATGAGCATATATTATGCCATTTTTTTTTAAACTTGAATAAGGGTTCATTATTTTAAGATGTATTAGTGTTGAGATTTGAGTAGAACACAACAATAATGATGAAGCATTTATGGACAAATTATATGGTGAAAATTATTTATTTTGCACTAATACTAATAAATGGGTGGGTTGTTGCATGTTGGATATTGATCACTTAAACATATGGGTTTCTAATTTTATTTTTAATGAAACATGATTTCAGTTTCCAAAAATTAAAAAAGATGACAAGTCAATGAAGCATGGTCTGATGATAGAAAATTCCACTTCAATGAGTGTGTTGAAGCTGTAATGTTGGAATTGTTACCAACTTATAAATCTCCAACTTCACTCGATAATATATTTTAAATTCTTCTAGATTGAATTATTTTAAAGATAAGTTTGCAAATATTAATTATATATATTACTAATACAAATGTGTTGATTTGCACTAGAACTATAAATATGATTACCGTAATTCATGGAGTCAACTACACCAGGTCACAACCATGACACATTCTTGACATTACAAATCAAAC
>LPNX010212093.1:9466-33014 GCA_001517045.1 Pseudotsuga menziesii | reverse complement strand
GGGCATTGGGTGGTTTCAAGATGGAAATATTGGTCCAAAATGCATTGGTGATGCATCATTGATGACCAACCATCTCTCTAAATTTTGTTAAACATCCCTCTCTCTCAATATATGCCATTGTCCACATACCAACATTAGTCTCTTAGATGCCTTTGACTCTCAAGATTAACTACTCAAATGGACTTATCAATGTATGTAACATAGCCAACCATTTAATTAAGTTGTAATCAATATTAATACATGAACTTTATGGGAAAATAAAATTTCGTAACAAATTATCATTGCCCATAAAAATTAATTTAACACTCTTGTGCCCATTCATCCATTTAACTATATAAACCATAATATCTTATTATTCATGGTTATCAATAGTTGAATCATTAGAAATTATAGCAGCTCAAATGTACAATATATCCCCGTATAAATAACCACCTTCCTTCATTATTCGAGCTTCTTTTGCTATACCCAAAAATCCATTTATAATCATTTAGCATAGTTGATACCAAATTTACATAATAAAGGCAACACTATGGCATATACATTGTACTGGATGGCTATGCCAACCTTAAGGATTTACATTTAATAATTGCTAGACCTCCTAAAAACGTAATCCTCAACAAGTAGTGATTTCCATCAACTCAATCTTCATCAAATAAGCTCTACTACCATTGTATCATGTATCCAACTACCTCTATACATTATCCAATCAACAAGGTGCCTCAAAGACACCATAAATTCTCCCCTCTAATTCCAAAATAAAATACATCATCTTGTTGTAAAACGAAAGAACGGAAGCATAACTAAAACCATATAATTATTTAATTCTCAATTTTGAGATAAAAATGCAATCCTACGATGGTTTGATCCACAATAGTGCAATTTAAGTCCCCGCACATATAATTGAACAACAATGGAAATTAATAAAATGATTAATATGACATAAAGTAATGACATTTCAAGATACATTCAAATTACTTATCTTTATGAGAAATTATTCCTCCAAATAGCACCAATTGAAGAATGTTCCTCCCAACCTTAGGCTCTCTATCACACTCAATATTTCTATAATAGAGATTCCCCCCACCCCCGATACCTAAGGATATCATTCCATAAGGGTGAATTTCCTAAGGTATGTCTCGAAGTCCTATTGGTAAGTCCATAACCCAGAAAATTATGTGTCCAAACCTCCTCTATAAAACTATTCCAATCAACTAGCAGTCTTTACGCATAACGTGCACAAGAACAAGAATGGGATTCCCTTATCTCCATGTAGTCCCTTAGGATATTCCAATTCCTTTATCGTGCTATAGCACAGTTTGCCCAATGAATATCACTATTAACATTCCATGAATTCTCAGTTGTAGTCCAAGTTTCCCCCCTAATCAACACAATAATCATAAGAAATAGTTTTGAATAGAAACAAGTTCAAACTACATGACAGTACAATTCTTAGTTCTTGAAAGTTTTATTATTTGTTTTCTCCCCCTTAGTTTGTAACAACCCCCAAAATAATGATCAATTAATCATGTTATGTGCCCAAATTCTCACCACATTTTATTTTCATGTTGAAACAAATTACCATGTATTCCGCAAGAGCATCCCATGCTTTCCTCTTCAATCTGAATCCTAAGTGAATATAAAGCAAGGATTAAATAAATAAAGTTTCATAATCATGAGTTCATGGAATTTTGATATGTATATAGCCAAGGTTTATAATCAAGGCCTAAGGTCTTAGGATAATAACTCACTTAGGTTCTCCCCTTTATCCCCCTTTCACTTCCTCCCACTTCTCGAATCATAATTTCCCATATATTTTTTGTCCTTCTTCATTTGCAATCGTCAAGGATTTTAATATTATAAGTTTATATGCATAATTACAATAAACATTGTCATCCTTGACTATATATGTTTGTCTTCTAGCCAATTGATCATAAGATACACATTTATATTTTGAATTTGAAAATGTGGTATTACAATACATCTTAGAAAGAATTTGTAACCGATGTATCTCATAAAGAGATATGATTGTATGAAGGATCCACTTCGAAAGACTATTAATGCATCTCAAAATCATTTATCTAAAAACTAGAAAGCAATGTAATTAAGAAATGGTAAAATTTAATAAGAGTTGTTTACAAGTGCGACAATTTTGCCCGGAAGATAAAATCCCGGGCAAAATCCTCCGGTGGCCCCCAACAACTCCAAGCACATCCACTTGAAAGAATCCACAAGGATTGTACTCCCCCACACCTCCATACGTAGACATCCCCTTCCATGTGGATGCATGGATTTAATGCACTCCATCCTGATTGGTGAGTTCGAAATCCCCTCCCTCCCGCTATGCTCATCCCCTGTATCTGCATACTCTGCACTCTGCCAAGACCATGTTCAACAGGAAATCGAACCAGAACCTACAACCAAAGCTCATCCTATTGGATTTAGGACACATAGGATAGGTTAACCACTTGTAGGTCGGGTAACGAGAACCCATGATCGCCCAAAACTCTAGGTAGAGTGCATTTTCCGCATGGCGTCAGTTTGAGAACCTGATAAAGGACAAGAATTTATTGTGCAGGTAGAGTTAGTATTTAGTGTGCAGGTGAAATAATATTTGACAGGAGTTTCAATTGAAATAAGGATGAACCAACCACCTAGCAACAAATCACAGTAGGATAGAAATAATGAAAAACGAGATTTATGTATTTGATATATATGATATTGAGAGACCAGAAGCAACAAATCACAGTAGGATAGAAATAATGAAAAACGAGATATATGTATTCGATATATATGATATTGAGAGACCAGAAGCTATCCTCGATCTCTCTTTCTCTTTTTACATTTATGAAATTGTATAAAATAAATTAAAATTGTGGTAAATCCTTTTGTATGGCCGGTGTTATATCTAGTTTTTCTTACTCAATTTAGATCGGCTAAATTTGGATCACGTGTGCTCACAATGTTGAAGGTTTCAAGCAATTTTAATCATATATTTTATATATATGCATTTTTGTTAAATCATGGTAGAAGACTGTATTACATAGATTCAACCTTTTTCTCTATGGATTTTTACATTCAACTTTCTTCTTTATGGATTTTTACAATAACAAGCCGAGTTGGGTTGGTTTCTAATTGGTCTCATTGCTAGTTTTCCTTCAAAATGATTGCATTGTATCTTCTGGTACCTAGCAACATATCACAGTAGCATAGAAATAATGAAAAAAGAGATTTATGTATTCGGTATCTCTCTTTCTCTCCTTACATTTCTGAAATTGTATAAAATAAATTAAAATTGGGGTAAATACTTTTGTATGGCTGGTGATATATCCAGTTTTGCTTACTCAATTTAGATTGGATAAATTTGGATCACATGTGCTCACAATGTTGAAGGTTTTGAAAGCATTTTTAAGCATCTATTTTATATATGCCTTTATGTTAAATCATGGTACAATACTGTATTACAGAGATTCAACCTTTTTCTCTATGGACTTTTACATTCAACTTTCTTCTTTATGGATTTTTAGAATAACAAGCTGAGTTGGGTTGGTCGCTAATTGGTCTCGTTGCTGGTTTTGCCTCAAAATGTCTGCATTGTATCTTCTAGTACCTAGAAACAAATCACAATAGCATAAAAATAATGACAAATGAGATTTATGTATTTGATATATTTAATATTGAGAGACTAGAAGCTATCCTCGATCTCTCTTTCTTTCCTTACATTTATGAAATTGTATAAGTAAATTAAAATTGGGGTAAATCCTTTTGTATGGTTGGTGATATATCTAGTTTTTCTTAATCAGTTTAGATTGGCTAAATTTGGATCACACGTGCTCACAATGTTGAAGGTTTCAAGCAATTTTAAGCATCTATTTTATATATGCATTTTTGTTAAATCATGGTAGAAGACTGTATTACAATTCAACCTTTTTCTCTATGGATTTTTACATTCAACTTTCTTCTTTATTGTTTTTTACAATAACAAGCTAAGTTGGGTCGGTTGCTAAGTGGTCTCGTTGTTGGTTTTGTTCAAGATGACTGCATTGTATCTTCTGGTATTGTGTCACATCAATGCGTTGAATACTGATTTGGTGTAATTGTAAATGTGTTTGTTCTGATTGCATTTGATGCTCTTTTGGTGTAATTGTAAATTTGTTTGGTGTCTTTGCATTGGATGCACTTTTGTTGTAATTGACTTTACCGATCATAAATGTGTACTAGAATATTTAGGTTTACTGAAACTGGGTCTATCTAGTTTAAATACCAGAAATGTACTAAAGGATTCCTGTGATGGGACTAATTCTGATATCACAATCCCAAAATTAAGACTTGAGCCATAAAATCAATGCATGAAATACTTCCCATCATCTCCCAACAAGCTAATGTAGCCTAAGAACTCCTTCACAACATTGGAGAAGGGGTTCTTTGGTAGAAAAGAGAAGGATTAGATAAGAATTTTTTGGGATTGTAATCTTTGAAGCTCCGAAGAGCTAAAACGCTAATGTAATTTTGTAATTTCTAAGAAAATAAGGCTCAACAAAGCCATTCAATGTTGGTTTTCCCATTTTTGTGTCCAAGGTAAATCTCTATCTATGGTTGATTATGTGATTGTTGTGGTTTGATGTCTAATTGTTGCAATTCTTTGCATTTCTCTGTATGCAATTATTTTTCCAAATCGAGTTGCATTTTCCTGGATTTATATTTCCCCATTTTCAACTAGCTTCCTGCTAATAATTTACAAGAATAAATTGTTAAAAATAGGAATTTTGATGAGCATAGAAGCTAACACACAATGCGATCCAAAAAAGAAAAGTTATCCTTCATTATTAGAATTTACTAAATATTTTAAGCAGCATAATTTACGAAGTGGATTTCAGTTTATTGTATGGGGATCATGTATCCTAGTTGTTCACACCTAGCCATATCAGTTTCTTTATGGTATTGATGACAACATTTGCCAAAAGGGTTGTTATCTTGTTAAAGTTTATTTTGACATAAAAGAAGGCAGTTTGTTGAAAGGATTCTGAGAAGGCACATCAAATTTGTAAACAATATATTTTCTTTCTTCAATTTTCTTTTGTGGACTTATTGTAGAATAGAGAGATTTATTGCTTGCATGTTTCTACATAGTATAAATTTCTCATATGTTTACATATTGTATGTAGGAATTAGCAAAAAATGGGAAAGCGAGGAAAATGGGAGGCTATCATGGATCTTGAGGTACAAGATCTCAAAGAGAAGGGCATGTTTTCTAGTAAATACCTAGTTTGGACTGAAATATATTGATAAAACTAGAGTATTGATTGTGTTTCCTTAGTCCCTTCATGTAGAGTTGTTGATTTTATCATAAGGGAGGAAACAAATCCCGATGCTCCATGTCCTCTCATACACAGTCAAAACAAACAACCTGGAGAAAGAGATACTACCTCCTTACTATATGAAGTGCAAGTATTTTTAGAGTTCATTCTCTACATAATAGCCTTTGGATTGAAAATATCATTGATAGTATTTACTAATGTTTCAAAAATTCTTGTGTAGTTATAATTGTTCATATGGACCAAACAAAAAAAGAGGATAGCATTTAGCTAAACGAAAGATCTCACAGAAGAAGGGCTGCCAATGCCACTTCATTGTAAAGGTTATGGTTAAAAGTTCTCATATAACAATATTGACTTACAACATGTTTGAGAACGAAGATGTACAAGGATGGACATATCATGGAAAAGTACTTGACACTTCAGGTAAGGCAAGGACATTGCATAAGCCAAAGCTAACGAAGGACATTGTTTCCTATGTGGAGATTCATTACCTTTTTGGAGTGTCTATTGATTAGACATATAAAATGCACATCAACATGCATGTTGACATGGATCCCACAGTTCGAGATAGATATTTCTTCATGTCTAGGAAAAATATTGTAAACATATATAATTGGTTTATGAAGCATAAATACCAACTCCACCAATAGGATGAAATGAGCGTCAACTTATGGTATCAAAAGCGACTAGAAGATTTATTTTTTTACCAGAAGCCCAATGGTGTAGGTGTCCCTTTCATAATAGGAAGTCAAACAAATTGGATGTTGGATACCATGGTCAAGTTATCCCACAATAGCATAATATCCATGGATTCAAATTTTAGTACAAATAAATACGGAGTAGGTTGAACATCAATGATTTAATATGCATATTTGAATTGTTGATTCAATTACATGAATTTGACATTACATGATCTTTGAATATGACGGTATGAGATTTACACACTCGTGGCATTTGAAGAACAACAAAGCGGATTTCCTATAGGATGGGTTGTGGTAGAACGAAATACATCAACTGATATTGCATTATGGCTGGAGCAGCTCATGCAGAGGTGTTACCAAATCTGTCCTGATTCGAAAGTCAATTCCTTCATGGTTGATGATGCATTGGCTAAAATTTATTCTTTGAGGTAACTTTAATATTCTTTTGCTACATTATATCTTGCATTTATTCTAAGAATTTCACATTTAAATGCTCTTGATATGGTAGGAGGATCACGAGGTGTGATGTGATATTATGTGTTTGGCATGTCACACACCTATAAAATCCATAAATAAATAAAAATTCATTTACTCTATTATTCATTATTTTGTCGTAACATGTATTTTTCTGTTGCATCGTCTTATATTTTTCATCACATGTATTTATGCATGTAATTTAACCTGCACTATTTCTATTTTTTATGGATAGATTATTCCAATTGTGGCATTGTCTTCAAGTGACGATGACCATCTAGAAAAATTTCCAAGGCGATGTTTTCAGTGCTTTATGTTTATTTTAAAGTTTGATTGTTTAGGACCTAAGCCTCCAAACAAAGGTTTAGTCCTAACTAACCCTAAAGGTCCCACCCTTTGTTATTAAACCCACCCTTGTAAATATATTTTTGGCAAGGGGGTAAATTAAAAAAATTTGTTTAAGGGTTATAATGTCAGAAGCATAGAGCAAGTCTTGGTTTAAAGGTTTGATTAAAGTTTGGACTATGGTGATAATAATCACCATAGTCATGATCCTAGCCATGGCCATACAACGTTGGGCGCTATGTCAAAGGTTTGGTTTGTAATAAATTTAAAATCATAGGTACAAGGGAATGCCATCACATAACATTTACGACTTGAATTAAGCTTTAACTCAGCCCTGGCTAGGAGTTGACAGCGCAACTAGGTGTATTCAATGGAAATTTTTAAATTTTGCATGTGTTGTGAGTTGAGAATGATCTCAACCCTCCACCTATCATGATCTCCAGTAACGGTTTTAAAAAGGTTTTAATTGCGTATTTAAGTTGTATGAGGGTTTATTGTTGCACTCGTTTGGTCTATAACTGTTCACGTGGAAGGAAAATCAACCACTTATGGTTGTGCTACACCATCTTGCTCGTCCCTATGCAAAATCTATTAATGGAGGTTTTATTATTGTTTATGAGTTTTACTTGAATCTTTTTTCAGTTTGGTAGAGGTGGAACGGACACCAATACGACATTGGTTTGTCTATTTTATCGTGGGTTATTGTAACGTCTCCAAATTTCATGAATAAAAAAAATTAAGTATATGTCTATCTGTGATTACATATGATAAAATAAATGCATATGATGTTCAAATTTGCACTTAACATAAAGGTCCGAAGTTACGAAAAACAAAAAAATGTGACTTAGGTCTAACTGCAAAATGTAAAGGATAAATTAAACTCATACAACCTTTAAAATATGTTTAGTATTTTATCCATTTAACATAATGACTCTTTGCGACAACATTATGATGCAACTTATTGTTATGATGAAACTACTTTATTTGTCGTTAAGTTTATGAAATAATGTCACTTTTATTTTATGTCGGTTAGAGTTATTGTGCTTGTTGGTTATGTTCTTCTTTGCAATCCATTTGAACCTATTTAGACGCCAAGGAAATAATGGGTTACAGGCCTTACTTAGTGTTTATGGCTAACACAAACCTTATGTGTATTTTGTGCAGGTGTTGACTAAAGAAAGATTACATGACCTAGATATAACAATATCCTAATCTAAGTATAAATAAATCCAATCCTAAATAAGGGACAAAGCATTGGGAAAAAAGGGAACAAAGCTTACTTTATTCATTTGACCAAAACAAGCATAAACACAAATGATAAGGTACTGAACAATCAAATGGGATGGTCTTGGAACTATATGATTTGGGTGGAAAATCATAATACATGTGGCACTAAATGCTCACGTGATGGCTTATGTGCTACAACTATTTATAATTGTGCATGTCAACTCATAAACCCTAGGGATTTAATGAGCCTTGTAAAACGTTACTTCTTCATCGTTGTAACTCTATCTCTGCAATGTATTTTATTGTTCATTGTGTGTCTTGATCGGTCTCTGTCTATAATGTTGTATAGATCTATAGTGTATTTCAATGGTTGAGGAACCGAGGTTCTGGGCCCTCGACACCATTTAACCTTGTCTACGAGATGGAAGTTCATATGGATTGTTCTGGTTCCACGATGTGGTGTCGCCAGTGACCATTGTATTGCTTCCATAGTGGCCTTATAAACAAAAATTGTTTTCGATTCAATTGTCATAATAATATTTTTCGATTCCATGTTTGACCTCTGTGGGTTTCATGTGCAGGAGTTTTTCAAGAATGGGTTGCTACACTTGGTTTATGATTGGACATCGTGTTGAAGGAGTTACGGTCCTGGTAAGACCTATCCCCTTATTTTCCTGTGGCTCCGTGGTTGACCTACATTTTCATGGAATGGATTTTATTCCCACACTCCCTGGTCATTAATCGAAAAATGATAACCTTCTTGGCTCTGCCATGTGGATTTTACTAAAAGTTTGTAAAAAGGTATTCCATGACTGTGAAGTTGAAGGATTGTAATGTAATTACTTAATTTGCTATGGATTTAGATGGCATAGTCCTTATTTTGTGGAGTGTTTGAACAGATGTTTGAAACTGTCGCTTCGAAACTTGTAAATGGTCATTTTTAATGAAGACACCCATAAGGGTTTATTGTTTTGTTTGCATAGTCGTTTTGATCCCTAAAATTTCGATTTTGTAAAATCTTTATAGGGTGGAAGGCCATTTCTATTTTCTAGCACTTAGTTAATGCAATAGTTGATTAGTGTAGTGTTACGACCATGATACCATTACTCTGTTTCAATTATCTTAGAGATTGGGGCCGTGATGCCACTGTCAAGTCGATAATTTTTTAAGTGGATACCACTGTTCAGATATGGAATAGCAAATATTTAAGAGGAATTTGTAAGGCTATTGCAAATCCTTCTTTAAGGTTTTTACCGTATTCTTTGTTTTGAAGGATTCATAGAATATTATAATGGTACTTGGCCTACAACAAGGGTTGCGGCCTGCCAACATCCTTGAATTAGTATTTTATGTTGGAGTAAATATTTGTATTTTCGTTGGGCTATATGGCCTCTGTATTTGTAACTCTGCTTGATTTATCCAAATACCTTCTTCAGGATTCGATCCGATAACCTAGTGAATTATTACTTATTTTCAATGCTTAGTTTATAGTAAATTGTAACTGGGGTTTTGGGTCATGAGGCCAAAGTATTGTTAGCTCTGTTAGGTTTTGAAAAATTTATTGTTATTTATATATACTCTATATATATAATATGGATTGAGTTGTAAGGCCATTAGCAAGCATATATATATATGTTGATTTTGTTTTGGTTTAAGTTCATCGTTGATCTTTTTGTAAACCCTAGTCATAGTATAAAAGCCTTGGGATAATTAAAGTGAAAGGGTTTGAACCCTCGACCAGATGTGCTTTCTAACTTAGATATTATTTACTTATAAACGACTCCTTCTTAACTAAAAAAATGGTTGAAAGTTGTAATTTATTTGTTTATGTTCTTATTAACTAAACTTTGGGAAATAATGATTTAAGGATTAATTAATAAGTATATAATTATTATGGTATATACATATATATTATTTATAGAGTAAGACTTATTCATGTATACAATTGCATGAATTTCATAGTTTCTCTTTTAGATAGAACTAGCTTTGTTAACTGTAATGATTGAACATAAAGCAGCTAGAGTAATGAATTCAGAAAAAAACTGATTATAATTTCATAAGAAAATATCTACTGCTAAAACAATTTTATTAAAATAATAATTCCTGTAAAACTAAAGCATACTTCATGAAACAATAATACAGAACTAGGATCCCTTTTAATTGGTCCTAACTTAGAAATCCATCAACATTCCTATACTTTTAGATACAGATTTAGAATAAAATCATAGATAATAAACAAAACAGTTTTTAGAACCCGGATAAAATGTAGAAGGGAATCAACCACCCAAAGGAGACAGTTCCTCCCAACCGTCTCCTGAAGTAGACAATATTACTTGCTTAGGACCCTCGAGCCTATTCATTGAACCATTAGGATGAAGAGGTTGTTTAACAACACACACAAAACTTCCTAAAACTTAGCACTCAATAGCAGATTTAACTCAAAAATTTCACTTTAGCTATCCCCTCATTGAATTCCTTGTGTTCCTGACTTCTTAGTTTGCAGCAGTCACAATGTTCATTCACTTGGAACAGAATTTAGTGTGCCTCTTGCTCAATTCGATGGTATTTATAAGATTGCCTAGGTCTTTGGTTCAGTTTTGAAATTAAATGAGGCACTTGCTCAGTTCCTCCTCTTAGGGAACATGACCATAATTTTAGGGATTTTTCTTCCTGCAACAGCTAGAAATTTAAATGCTAGTTCTTCCACTTGTCATTTATCCTTCTACAACTGCTCATTCCTCATAGTGGGTCAATTAACACGCTTTCAATGGTCTCCTTTGGATAGGTGTCTCTCCATTTAATTATTTAAATAAAATAAATATTCAATTACAGTCATCCTTTACCAACTTGGTCATAAAAACTTTACAATAATTTTCACATAATGTTTTCTCAAATATAAAAATATTTATTTTTCAGTTGTAGGTGGGTTACAAATGCCCCCCCTTAAGTTCAACATCATCCTCAATGTTTCTTAAGTTTATTCCGAGTCTTCCTGGAACAGAGCTGGATATGCCTCCCTCATATGGTTGTCCAATTCGTAGGTTTCTTCATCTCGACTAAGGTGTTTCCATTGCTTCTTTACCTATCCAATGGTGTGATTCTGGAGAAAAAAATCCCTCCTGTCGAGAATACAGTTCGGTTCCACCTAAAAATATCGTTCGAGTTCTACTTGAACAACATTCCATTTGATCATATGAGTAGCATTGTGCACATACTTTTTTAATATGCAAATAGGAAATACATTATGTATTCTAAGATTAGGTGGAAAAGATAACTGATATGCCATTGGTATAACTCTTTCCAACATTTCGAATGGTCCACAATACCTGGGTGTTAATTTAGCACAAACCCCTAACTTAAAGGAGCTCTTTCTGGGGTTACCTTAATAAATACATGCTCACCTACTTGGAATTCTTTTTAAGTTCTTTTAAGGTTTGCATGACTCTTTTTTCGGTCCCGAGCATTTTTCAAATTGCTTTGTACCTGTTCCATTGTTAGTTCCGATTCTTTTAGCAAATCAGGTCCTAACATCAATCTGTCAACTGCATTACTCCATGCAATGGGAGTATTACTGTCACATGCCCCAATTCTGCAAAATAATATTATCTTATTTTATTTTATTCCAAGACACTACGTTAAATTATATGCTAAGTTGTAAGTGATGACTCAGCAGAGTCAAGGATATTGAATGTAATCCTAAATATTTAATTATGAATAAATAAAAGTGGAGACAACAGCTTGGGAGAGCTGTTAAAAAGAGTATTATTGGTCAAGTTGGTGGAGGAGACTGGGTGGAGAGCAAATAGACAAGTGGCAGCATCCTCAAACACTTCCAATGTTGTAGGTGGCAACTTCCCTACATTTGGGGTCATGATCCCCCAAGAAAGTGGGATCAGAGCAGGTGCCTTAATTAATGAAAACTAACCCAAAAAATACCTAAGCAATCTTAATAAAAAAGCCCATTGAAGAGAGTTGAGGCTGCTCATTCCAAGAAAAGAACCATTCAGGTGAATGTACTTCAGAGGATTTCATTGGGAAGGGAATTTGTGGAATGTGTTTGAGGGGTAAATTGTAGAAAGTGATCTAGTACAACTATTCAGTTGAAGGATCTTGCTGCTGAGTGCAGAGTTAGTACTGAGTCATTGGACTAGTATTTTGTTGCTTTCTCCACTAGTTCTCAGCCAAGGAGACTAGGAACAGGCTCAGGGGTCCTGAGAAGATGCTGTTTGAATGCTCTCTAGGAGTTGGTAGGGAGGAACGGCCTCCCAACGCTGTTGTTGTCCAGCTTAAAATAGGTTCTACGGTCTTTTATTTACTGTGTTAAATGTTTATATCTGAGAATGAATGAATAATGAATGATTTATATGTTTTGTAGTGAACTGTTAAAGCCTATAATCTTTTAGTTATTTGAATGTTGAATCTGTACTTCATGAGAAATAATCCTACCTGTGTTTTTCCTCGTCTAGAATAAACCAGACCGTGCTCTAGCACAGGTAGTGTGTTTAAAATAGATGAAGATATGATAGGAATCTGAAATGAGTAGATGTATTATGCATTTCATTATATCAGCGTAACTTATTTCTGTATGAAGACTAATATCAGCAAAGAACAATAACCTACTCTTATATGTTATTGTTAACCAGATTATGTAGATAAATACATTAGAAAAAGAAATAGAAATAACTCAGCACAGGTAGAAGGATCTTCTTTATAAGTATTCTAATAGGAAATAGATTATGCTATACACAGTATCTTATTCTTTTATCGAATTTAAATTATGCAGCATGTCAAGCTGTGCTATGTAACATGTTTATTTTCCTTGTATTATACTTATTAACTATTGCTATGCAGTAGAAGAAATAAAGCTAAACTACTTGTTTACTTTCAGTTCAAACAAAGGTATCAGATGCCATATCTGGTTTACTAGAATTAATAATAGTTTAAAAACTAATAGATATTACTAATACAGGATAGTGATATAAAAAAATAATTATGGTATTAAGATAGAAAATATAAATACTTAGTTTAATTAAATATATTGTTAACTAACTAAGAGAATTAGTTACTATAAATCAAAAGGGTTTTTGGAAAAGAATCATTCTTTTATTTCAAAAAGAAAACAGACTCATTACTAAATTAATGTTTACGAGTAATCCTATTAAAACCCTAGATAACAATTCAGAAAAACAATAAGAACTTAATAAATTAACATTGTATATCTATATAAGAACTATACTGTAAATACTAACAGGTTTATTCTTTTTGCAAAAGAGAATTGTAGGGTCGAACCCTAGTTTAATAATACCCTTGTTTTAATAAAAACAACCAAGACATAATCTAGTGGTTGGATTTTATGTACAAGCATAAGCAATTAAACTGTTACAGAATAGTCACCGTCTTATTTAAATAAGTGTATGCACAAATAAAAGCTTAAGTATTGTATTATATACAGATAATATTATTAACATAAATATTATCATTTATAAATCAAAAGGAAATTCTTTTTACAAACTGGAGAAATCTTTAAGGAAAGAACAAAGATTATTTCCATAAACCCTAACCTGGAATTCCTCGATCCATTAAAATAATCTTAAATTATTTTGACAGTAATAAAAAATAATTAAATATCAATACATAAATTATCATCTTAAAGGTTAAATACGGTAAAAACCCCAGCTCATATTTCTAAGCAGAAAACTACCAGTATTCTTTTATATGCAAATCCATTACAGTAGTAAGCTTAGTTCTTTTTATAACTATTAAAAGAAAAAATTAAATTCATTACACAGAGATAAAATACAAAAACATAAAGGAAAACAAATTTAACTTATAGACAGACAGTATTAAAAATATTTACATTATATCAACAAGTCCGAAGACTGAATGTAAGCCAAAAACTTTAACAGAGTACAAAACCTCAACGAGGAGCTGAGCACCCATATTCAGATATGGAGTATGAACAAGCATATACACATATTACAAAACTGTAAGTTCATTACAACTACCAGAGGAGCTTTACAAGTCACAGCTTAAAGCTGTAGTCACCTCGTGAAAAGCAAGGGTAATAAACCAAAATAAAAATGCTAAAAGCGAAGGACAACAACCCAATACTGGTTGCAACACGACCAAGACCATCTCCAACTGCAAGAGTCTGTACAAACAGAGGAAACCCTATTTGAAACCGGAGCTTACCGTGAACACTTCGTGGAGCCATTTATACAGTGCAACGACCAACTTTGGAGACGAGCCAACCTGCAGTATAAAGAATCAAAGATAATTAAAAAATAGAAACCCTTATGCAAAGTAAAACCATAAATAGTAATAGCTCTTAGTTATTGTTGTTACTCACCTTAACCAGAAGTGAAAACGATGGATCCCTGGACGAACAGTAACACCACGACCAATGCTAAAAGGAACCAAACCCTCATGCTCGCCGAGGATGGAGACGACGGGACTCTAGTGTTTACAAATCTATCAGCAGAGGTGGGGGTATGCCTGGGCAAAGGTTGCGAAGAAGTCAATTAGCGTGGAGTCGTCTGTTACCAGCATACAAGCAGGAAAATTAAACCCTACGATGAAGGAGCCTTGCAATAACATACATTAAGCTCAAGCTTTCAACAATGGCAGACTATGACAGAGGAGCAGCAAAAAGGATTTTTTCAAGTGGTCGTAAAGTCACATACAAGGAAGACAGTAAACTCTGAGCAAAGTAAAGAAATCACAGAGGAGGTGAGCATTAGAGTCTAGCTCAAGGGAGTAAACCACAATAAAATCCAGCGTTGGAGCCTCTGTAGCTATCTGCAACTCACGACCACCATGGGAGCCTGCAGAGCATCCCACAGAGCCAACGCAAATGTCGGAGACCGAATGAGCCAAAGGTTAGGGTTGACAACTTTATAAGAAACCAGTGCATGGCTAAGAAAAATCCACGTGGTCGCAAATATTTTAATCATGCAATGGGTCGACTTTCCATAGTCACCTGCATTTTCATAATAATCAATTTAATCACCAATTATTTCATAAAAGCCACATCATACTTTTCATGGGATTCCAATCATACAATAATCGTTTCATCGCTAGGTGCATAGCTCGTTATTGGTGTGGGTTTACAACATTATGATATTTTGTTTAATGTTAACATTTAGCTCATCACTGGCATGGGGTGCAACATTATTATAACATTGACTCACCACATAACATAATCCTTTAGGATCATAACCCAAAGCAATACATTATATAATTTACCAATAACCAATGTTATGAAATATCGCTAGTAAAAGATAGTGAGGATTATATCTCTTTTACATAGCAAGTTATACTAATGAGTATCGTGGGAAGACATTACAAAATTATATTAATGTTATCGTTAGTATATGCATAGTATATAAGGGAGTATTAACTCTTTTTGAATAATTACAAACCATTCAAGCTTATAGTAATTTCATCATTGTGAAATAGGATGTAATAACTAAGTTATTACCTATAGTATTTAGGATAAAATATGAAGTCATTGACTTATAAACAGTCAAGTTAATAGTGTAAGAATAACTATCTTATAGTCCCAGTTCTTTTCATGGTGATGTAAATAATTACACAGCTTTCAACTTGTGAAATTTGCATAGTGTCGTTTGGGTTAGGATCGTAAGTATTATGCAAAAGTAACACTAATAAAATCTTTTATGTCGATAAACAAATAGTTTATGCACATTTAGAATATCAAAAACTAGCAAAGTTTTGATAGAAAACTATGTAATGGCAAAGTAAAATGTAAAAACATTTTCCTATGAACTCCTTTACTTAATACAGATCCATGAGATCTCATCTTAGACGTTGTGGCAGTTTCTTATTACTTGGAGTATGGTTTTACAATCTTACCAAATTACTAAGGTTAACATAAAATGAAAAGATTGGCTCGATAAGAAAAACATCAACTCTGGAAGTTGTTTTTAGATAGAACCTAATACAAGAAATGTAATATAGAATTGCTAGGGTATGCTTTTTGAAAATAAAGAATATCAAGCTGATAAAATAAATTGTTCAGAACCAAAGGAAGTAACACTGTTGCTACATATTCTATAGGAAGAAATACAATCATATGAACTTCGTTTACAATAGCAACAGAAGAAAACAAACTATGTTACCTTACGAAAGTAGGTTGGATTACAACAGCTTATAACCTAAGCTTATTAATTGTAAATAGAAATATTGCAGTTTGCTTTATGAAATTTAAGACGATACTCGGTCATTTATACCTGTAAACTTGTAAGAACAAATAATCCATCTACGTTAGCATAAATTCTAAGTAAGCCCCAAAATTCAAAGTCATATTCCACCTACTATCATAAATAGAACTCATTAGTAAACCAAATATAGAATTAATGTGCAAGATAAACTTAAGATTGTGTTAATAAGAAAACTGTTGAGTTAACATAATCGAGTTTATGCAAATTTAATCTATTAACTGTTTCTCCTTTGGCTAGCCGTTAACTGTTAATAAACTGCTGTCTGAACATTTTATGTTAATTCAAAATTTTAAATTTTTGTGAAAATGTGGGGTTTTGACAATGACATTTCCTAGCATACAATATTTCAAAAGGACTAAGTTTAGCCGAAGCTTGATAAAGATTATTATACGCAACTTCGACTAAGTGAAAATAATCTTCCCATTTCTTGGGATAGTCTCTAACATACATTTGTAACATGTCTTCTAGAACTTTATTGACTCTTTTTGTTTTTCCATCTGTTTGTGGATGATAAGTAGTAATGGAATTCAATTTCTCATCTAGTCCTTTAAAAAATGACTTCCAAAAGTTACCAGTAAATTTAGGATCTCTGTCATAAATTATTACCTTTGAAATTTCGTGCAACCGAAAAATTTCCTTCATAAAGATGTCAGCAATGTTAGAAGCCTTATGGGTTGTTTTTATAGGTATAAAATGTGTTTCATTGATTAGTTTGTCTACCACTACCATTATTGAATCATTTTGTTTCTAATTTTTAGGCAATCCAGTTATAAAATCAAGACTGATGACTTCCCATTTCCAATTTAGAATTGGCAATAGTTACAAGAGGTCGGTTGGGTGTTGATGCTCAGCTTTAACTTGTTGACATTCTATACACCTAGCTATAAATTCAACAACTTCATTCTTCATATTAGGCAAAAAATACTCTTTTATTAACATTGTTATCATATTTTGATACCCCAGATGTTCAGAATAAGGACTTTTATGTACTTCATTTAAAATCAACAATTTAATTTCTGGTATGTTAGGCACATAAAGTCTGTTTTTATACAGCATTAATCCTTTTTCATTTAAACTGTAATCTGTCTTTAAATTTTTGGATTCATTATCAGTTAATTTTTCTTTTAGATTTTGGTATTCCTTCTTCCAATGTATTATCTAATGTTGTTTTGTAACTGCTAATGGAAGTTATAAAATTCATTATTACATTTCGGCTTAATGCATCAACCACTTCATTTTCCTTTCTTTTAATTTGTTTGATCTCGAAATCATATTCGCCAAGGAAGGCTAACCATCTATATTTCCTTGTCTACAGATTTTGTTGATCAAACAAATATTTTAACCTTATGTTACAAGACATTAGTAGAAATATTTTACCAATTAGATGATGACGCCACATTTTCAGAGCATGAATTATGACATCCATCTCTAAATCATATGTTGCATAATTCTTTTCATGTGTTTTTAGTTTCCTCTATTCATAATCTATTACATGCCCTTCTTGTGTTAGTACTCCACCCAAACTTTCATTGCATGCATCAGTGCACAAAACAAAATCCTTTTCTGGATCTGCTATTTTTAGTATAGGTGCAGTAGTTAATAATTATTTTAATTTGATGTTATGGGGTTCACGATCTTCAAGAAACCTTCTATGAATTTTCGGTAATAACCCGTAATTCCCATGAATGATTGTACATTTGTTACATCTTTGGGAATATGCCAATCAATTATTGCTTTTATCTTATCCGGGTCTACTGTTATTCCTTCCTTGGATATCACGTGACCTATATAATGTATCTTATATTTATAAAATTCACACTTACTGAATTTAGCATACATTTTATGTTCTCTTAGAACCTATAATATTAGTTGCAAGTGTTCATCATGTTGTTCTTTCATTTTTGAATAAATTAATATGTCATCTATGAAGACGACTACAAATTTATCTAAGTAATTACCTAAGACATTGTTCATTAAACACATAAAGGTGGCTGGAGCATTTGTTATCCCAAAGGGCATAACTACAAACTCATAATTCTCGTATCAGGTTTTGAAAGCAGTTTTAAAAATATCTTTGTCTTTAATTCTGACTTGTTGATATCCAGATCTCAAGTCTATTTTTGAAAATATTGTCGCTCCTCGTATTTGATCAAATAGATCATCGATGTGGGGGAAGGGATATCTATTTTTAATTGTCATTTTTTTTAGTTGGCGGTAGTCTATACATAGACGTAAGGTATCGTCTTTCTTTTTGACGAATAAGATAGGTGCTCCCCAAGGGGATACACTTCCTCTTACATATTTTTTCTCTATCAATTCTTATAGTTGTAATTTTAATTCATTAAGTTATAAAATGTTCATTCGATAAGGATCCTTTGAATTTGGTACAACTCCTAGTACTAATTCAATAGTAAAATTTAGGTCTCTCTTTGGAGGTAATCCTAGAATTTCTTCCGAGAAAACATCTGAGAAATCTCATAAAATTGGAATATCATCGAATTTCATCTTATCTTATTTATCCATGTATTTTTTATTTATTATATGTACAACAAAAACTTTACAACCTTTTTCATTTGTAAAGTTGATATTTGTCTAACAGAAACTTTCCTAGGTATCCCTTTGAATGTAATTCTTTCTCCTATATCATTTAAACAAGTAAATGTTTTCTGAAAACAATTTAAAAATACTTGATTTCTTTCCATCCAATCCATAGCTATTAAAACATAATAAGATCCTAACGTCAATACATTTAACTTTACTTGAGTTTTAAACTGACTCATAAACATTTCACAGCTTTCAACATAATTAACTACTTTTTTTTGGTTCCTATAACTAAATGAACCAACAAGGACTTTTCAAAAATTTTCAAAGATAAATTGCATTTTTCTGCGACGGTAGGTGACACATAGCTTAAACTATCACCTAGGTCAATTAGAATAGAAACAGACTGGTTTTGCATCATACCTTGTACTTCCACCATGGAAGTTTGATGATCAGCCTGTTGATTTTCCAAGGCTGCATTAATTTTGGGCATTTCAATTTCTATGTCACCCACTATTTCGTCCTCCTGAATGGTATGTACATTGTTGTAGTTTCTCCTTCTTCTTGGATATTCCTTTGCATAGTGAGGTCTCTGACATTCCCAACACTTTACAGGTTCTTTATGTTCATTATTTTTAACATAATTATTAGGCATGTCTCTGTCTTTTGGTGCTGTAATATTTTGTTGTGTTTTACTTTTAAAATATGTTCCTTGATAATTATTCTTAGATAAATTCTGAGAATTATTTTCGAAATTTTTATTAGGCTTAAAACCTTCTCTTTTATGATCAAAGTTACTTTCTCTCTTATTCTTCTAGTTAGGTATTAATTCTCTATTTTTACTCTATTTGTAACATAAGTTATCTTTTATCATTGCCTCTTCAAGGGTCTTTGGATTATCAAATTCAATTATGTCCTTGAATCTAGTAGGAAAACATCTTAGAAACCATTGTATTTTAGGATTTTTGTCAATTATATAGGGTACATGCCTTAATAAACTTAGATTTTAATAATTAACTCTTTCATCGATATTGAACCTAGTTTAAGTTCATAAAACTCTTTAGCTCTTTCTTCATAATACTGCTCAGATACTAATTTCCTTTTAAAGTATTTTTTAAAGACTCTCCACGTTAAATATTTTTCTTTAAGGTTTTTAACTCTTTTTATGTCCTGCCACTTGATGTTAGCCTTTCTGGTTAGGTTATAGATAGCCATTCGGGATTTCTATCTAACAGAATAGTTATAAATATGAAAGTACTTTTTCATACCCGATAACCAAGCCTCGACTTCTTCACCATTTTCCACTTCCTCGTTATACATGGGAGGTTTAATATTTTTAAATTATCCCGAGATATCTTCATAAGGTTTATACTTCCTCTTTCTAGAACTACGGTCGCTTTCACTACTTTCACTAGTGTATTTATACTTTCCTTTTTGCGACCTTACTTTAACTCTTGAAGAAGATTTATTTTCAATATCATAAAATTTTAATTTCTTACCCTTACGTTTGTATGATACTGTTCCAGAATCAGTTTCATACTCCTTTCTTTTATCTTTGTTTTCGTTGTGTATTTTGTCTAGTAATACCTGATTTAGTTCCTCCCGAGCTCTTAAAATTATTTCATTATCTTCTTTTAAAGTTTGTAATTCAACCTTTAAATATTTCACTATTTGAAGTAGTTCTGAGGTTTGATTATTCAATTCCACATAAATGTTTTTTGGATTATTGTGATGGGATCCATCTTCAACAAATGCTTCAACTCCTTCCATTTCCTGCAAAATACAATTTATATTTCTGTACATAAATAGTTTTAAAACATGATTAGTATATTTTGTTTTTCTGTTTGCATTCGAGTGAGCCAATTAGGCCTAGTGTTTGGAAACTCGCTCTGATACCATATGTAACATCTACAAATTTCATGAATATTTTTTTTTTAAAGTATATTTCTATCTGTAATTACATAGGATAAATTGAATCCATATGATGTTCAAATTTGTGCTTAACATAAAAGGTCAGGGTTATGGCAAACAACAAAATGTGACTTAGGTCTAAATGCAAAATATAAAGGATGAATTAAACTCATATGACCTTTAAAATATGTTTAGTATTTTATCCATTTAACATAATGACTCTTTGCGAGAACATTATGATGCAACTTATTGTTATCATGACACTACTTTCCTTGTCGTTAAGTTTATGAAAGAATGTCTCTTTTATTTTCTTTCAGTTAGAGTTATTGTGCTTATTGGTTATGTTCTTCTTTGCAATCCATTTGACCCTATTTAGAAGCTATGGAAATAATGGGTTACAGGTCTTACTTAGTGTTTATGGCTAACACAAACCTTATGTGTCTTTTGTGCAAATGTTGGCTAAAGAAAGATTACACAACCTAGGTATCACAAGATCCTAAGCTAAGAATAAATAAAGACACTCCTAAAAAAGGGCGTTGGGATAAAAGGGTACAAGTCTTAATTTATTCATATGACCAAAACAAGCATAAACACAAATGCTATGGTATCAAAGCGAGTGTTTGGAAACTCACTCTGATACCATATGTAACATCTACAAATTTCATGAATAATTTGTTTTTAAATATATGTCTATCTATAATTGTTAGAATATAATCCGTTAGGGATTATAATATTGTAAATAAATAAAATAGGAATAGTTGGAAGCCGAAAAGGCTGGACGGAAGGTTAAACAAACCATCACATGAATGTATAAATGAATGCTTAGCCATGAATAGAATAATTGAATCGGGAGTTATTACCAACAAGTGGTATCAGAGCAGGGTTGTCTGCCATAACTCCTGCTGCATTTCTGCCCATTACTGGCATTCTGCTTGCCAGTCCATTGCCAGACTGCTCCATCAGTCTACCAGTGGAGTCGCATGCACTATATGCGTTACTCCATCTGCCTGAGTTTATTCTCTGCGTGCATGCAATACCTAACCCTAATCCTGAGTTATTGAGTTATTCTTCTGCTGCATTTTCATCCTGGTGGGCTGCGACCTGCTGCGTTGTAAAGGCTGTTGTATGAGCCTGCTCATGTATTGTGAGCGTGAGTTGAGCCTGCTTGTGTTTTCTGAGCTGATATGAGCTGAGAATCGTAAACTGTGTTTTCTGAGCTGATAAGAGTTTAAGTTAAAGTGAGAGCTGCGACCCATTCCAGTGGGCCGTAGTTGATCTAATTCTTAATCGTAAACTGTTTTATGAGCTGATAAGAGTGAGTGCTGTGTTGAAGATTAAAGACTATCCTTTGATCGAATCCTTGGACCCAAAAACCCCTACCTTGCAGAAACCAACATCGTGTGTTTGATTCTCAGCAAGTCCTCGTCTGCGTGCGAGTGTATCTGCAACAGCAGCCAGTTTCAAGCGAGTGTATCTGCCTTGTTTCAAGCAACCTACGTGAAGCCTGAACAATAATTTCTTGTGAGAGCCGAGACCCATGTTTTGAAGCTCTAAAACATCCACGACCACAAGGTTAAGAGCTGCGTTAATACTGAACGAAGAGGCTACTTGTGTTGTATGCTGAGTGGAGATTGTTCTCTGCAAGCACGTGGAGAAATCACCCTTCTGGAGGAGAACATTGCGATTTGATCATTTAAGACTGCGCGTTGATCATCTAACACTGCAAATCTGATCTTGATGGAGCTGCCTGCGTTTTGAAGAAGCCCATTATGAGGAGTCTGTACATTGTTTTGTGGAGATGCGTTGAGATGAAACCCTAATTCTGGCTGGAGCTGTGATTTGCCTGAAAACTACGTTGATCAACCGGTGGTGCTCTTGATTGAAGCTGCGTGCAATCACTCAGCTGCGTGGAGACCTGCGTGGAGGCTGCATTTGATGCTTGTGTGAAGCTGCGTTGGAAGATTGCTACCAGCGTGTGACCTCCGTGGAGTTAATAAATGAAGCTCTGTGTTGAGTTTTGAATTGCCGGCTTACAATACGCTGCTTGTGTGAAACTGTGTCCCTATTCCCCGGCTGCGACTACGAGCACTGGCTTATTGTCATGGACCCTCTCCAACTTGATTGCAGAATGAAGACTGCGTGAAGGAGACATATATTGCTGCGTTCTATCTTGAAGACTGCATGTTCGAATCTCTCAAGGCGCGACCTCCCTTTGCTGTACTGGAAGCCCTAATGTTTTCTGCATAGAGACCAGCGAATTGGTGTGAAGACCAGTGTGTTGGTGTGAAGACCAGCGAATTGGTGTATCTTGGAGATTGAAGAACTGCGTGGAGAGATTGTGCTGGAGAAATATCGGTGAACCCTAATTGTAACGGTGTAAGCTGGTGATTTGATGCCTGAAAACTGGTGCCTGCGCCTGAAAACTGGTGCTATCTGATATATTTGCTGATATATAAGAATTGTATGCTGCCTAAAAACTGGTGCTATCTGATATATTTGCTGATATATAAGAATTGTATGCTACCTGAAAACTGGTGCCTGCGCCTGAAAACGGGTGCTATCTGATATATTTGCTGATATATAAGAATTGTATGCTTCCTGAAAACTGGTGCTATATGATATATTTGCTGATATATAAGAATTGTATGCTTCCTGAAAACTGGTGCCTGCGTTGAAGGACGCCTGAAAATTGGCGCCGTCTGTGGGAAGCGAACCCTTGATGGTAAAGATTCCTCCTGGAAGTGGAGCTGCGACCTGTGGTGCAGGCCTTGAAAGATAATATGCAATGATC
>LPNX010212089.1:8406-22901 GCA_001517045.1 Pseudotsuga menziesii | reverse complement strand
TTGCCTCTTTTTTTGAGATCTCTCGAGATGTTCTTCTCATCCTTTTTTCAGATGTTTTGGATGCCCAATTTGGATTTGGCTCTATGTTTGGAGAGGATTTATTTCTACAATTGTATCTATTTGGATGAGATCGCATGAAATGCTTTCTAACGAAACAAGAGTCCTTGATTTGTAGGAGGTCCATATCGCCTATATCTAAATCACTCATGTCTTCATCCATGACAACGTATGAATATTGGTTGAGAATGACTAGCAGGACATCCTGTGGGATTGTAGTTGTTGAGGAAGATGGATCTTGAGGATATTGGCTTTGGTCCTTGCTTGAATATGTATGCTTCTTTTTTGAATCCGGTAGGTCTTATGCATTTGGGGTTGCTCAGTCCTAAGACTCATATGAAAGAATATTGAAACTATTGCTAGTGGGAGTGCTTTCTATTTCGTTTATTGTTGGGTTCTTGCGATTTAAGCATCACCTAAAGGGTACCTTGGTGAAATCGTCCTCATGAGTGTCTTGTGTCTTCTTGTAACATACCTCTCATACCTCAATGCCAATCAGGTGGAAAAAGGGGTAGAAAAAATTTGTTTTCATTGTTACTACTAAAGGAGTCCAGTGTTAGTGTGAGCATTTACATTGAAAATGAAGCATGTCCAGTCAAGTTCAATAATGACAAAGGTACCTGCACTGCAACCAATCTTTTACCAATTTACTTGCATCCTCCTCATGAGGTAAAAGCCAAGCATGCTAACTACATCCATCGTAGTAGGAGTCCTGCTGATTCCTATTTGTTCACTTGATAACATACTATATGTTCTTTTCAAGACAATTTAATCAACATTATCCTTCGGCTAACAATATGGAGCCACGTTAAGGATTTAAGTTTTTTTTTTAATTAAGTACTTAGCCACCATGTTCCCGTTTTTTTTTTAATTAAGTACTTAGCCACCATGTTCCCATTGTCCAGTTACTGAGCTTTCATCCTCTTAAGCAAGGATCGATTCGATGAACTAATCAAGGTTTAAGTGATTGGATAGTGTGAGATGCACTCTCTTTCATTTCATTAGCATATCTTATAACTTTCAAGTATACATCATGATAATCCCGTTGATGACAATTGTTTTAGGTAACATCCCTTAAGATAATAATCATAACCACAAAAAGTGTAGTCCACAAGTATTACATATTCACAGTGCCATTTAAAAATGTACGAAGGTGTAACAAGGAATCATTATGATAGTAACATTGCTCGATTTATTTTTAAGATATTTCATCCATTGTAAAATGCTTGTGAAGCAAAAATATAAGCACACAAAAGCACACAAGGAATTGCAACATTTAGACACAGAAAACCAGAACGCCAAGAAATACGTGGTTCGCCCAATCCTTGGGCTACGTCCACCAAAAGGAGGTCACATCCAGTGACATTCATTTTATTAAAAATTGTTACATCATGCAACATCCATGTTTCCATTCACCGACTCTCTCTCCGAGAGTATTTCTAAAGTAAAACCAGAAAATACCTGGTCTTGTATTTCATATCATTGAACATCAGTTCTTTATACAACACAGTAAATACTCTTAAATAAGCTTTAACTCGAGACTGGAATCCCCCCTTTAACTTTCATTTTATTGACTAACCTATCTCGGCTAGGCATGTATCTTCTGGTCATGGGTACTTAGCTTACAATCCACACAAGAAGACTATAAGTACTTCTGAGTAACCTTTTACACTACAGACTGCCCTACATATACAAGCTCCAACCAATAGTTGCACTATGTAAGGATTTTATTTCTTTGTTAAAAGTAACCAGCTCTTTGTACCCTAGTAAGCATTTTCGCCTGGTGAAAATCCTTCACACACGTTAAGTCTAAACTATTGTGATTCACCCAAGTAGATAAGTGGGAAAGTCCAACGAGGGATTATTTACGATTTGACATCTAACACATCACAAACCAGATGATACTGCCAAAGTAAAACACTTATAAAGGCTTGGAACTCCTCTACGGAAAAATTGAAAGGTAAAGTAATATTCCGAAAAGAATTCTACAGATCTAAAGCATATGAAGAATTATCACGCTGTCACTAGTTGTCATTCCAGATAACTCACTGAGGGCCTCAGCACTTCACCTGAGATCGATATCCTCCAAAATCCTACTTAACCGGATTTTTAAAGAAAAGCTGGATCTTTTCAATATAAATTTCAGTGTCTAGGTTAGCACGGTTAACGATTTAACGTCCATACTTACCTGTTAGTTATATATTGTAAAAATTTGCCCCAGGCGCATAAAGCTTTAATTCTGGAGGAATCCCTTGAGAATTTAATGTATTTATCCAGGTTACTAAACTTGTTAACAACAATTATTTCGAAATCTGTCCAGCCTAGATCCATGCTTTGGATCTTTTGCTGTTCGTACTACCATTTAAATTTCTCTTATCCCATTCCAGGTCGTCATGAACTGACGGTCATACTCCGTTCCGGCCATTCATATATTATGATAAAAGAAAACCCTAGAATCCTTAATGAAAAGGAACATAAGGATACCTTCTCGTGCGCTTGGAAGGGTTCTAGGTGAGACTGCTATATCTTTTTAAGGCCATCGAAGTAATCTTACCTCTCCGCCTCTTGAATATCTATGGTGTTAAGAAGACAACCGTCTTTCCCATAATAAATTTTAATTACCAAAACCTCAAAGAATATTGAAGTTTGAACCCTCATCAATGTAGTTTAACGCTCTTCAGCTTCGTAACCATAAATCACTGCAATCATCTCGCAGCCGGGAAAACACTGCGACCAACTTTGCAGAGTGACACGGAGTCGGGATTTGGAGAGCCTTAGCTTGCAGAGTAAATCAGGGTCCGGATTTAGATGCCGGGTGGATAAAAATAAAAATAAAAGGATCTTTTTCGCCTGTTCCCTATGGATAGGATACAAGACACAAAGCCCAAGTAAAAACACAATACTGGGTGCTAACAAAAAGGGACCGCGTACATAGAAAAGGGATGAATCACACCGCCCGCAGACGCTAGACAGTCACTCGCAGGGGTAATTGGCATTTCACAATGCAGGCATATAAACACATCGAATCAAATAGATGGATTTCCTCCAGAGCTCCCCACGACAACTAGAACTTGGGTGCCCCACGCTGCTTCACTTACTAAGCAGTAACAAAGGCAAACAAACAGATGATAAATTTATCTTATGAACATTTAAAGATTTCCAAACTAAAGCAAAGCATAGCCATGTTATAGAATGATTACCCATTCAGATATCATTATTGCAGTTAAGACGTACCTGAGATCGAAGCCCGCGAGTCCATATCTTAATCTGCACACCTGGCGTATGGAATTCTTGTTCCAACATGCAATCGGGTTTTTCCAGGAAACATCCAGAAAGCTCCCCCTTTTTCCTTCCCCTGGATCAAATACCCGCCTCCCTCAAATAGAAGTCCCGGCCAGAGGAAATGGCATACAAGAAAGAAAGAAAAAACGCACCAGGTGAGTGCACGCGCCCCCGTCCACAGAGCGGATGAAAAACATTGTTGAGGTGAACTACCAATATTCTTGGTCATCAAATCTGTCATCCCCAATGACAGGCAGATTTCTCGGCATGCACCCAACGCGATTCTTAATTCTAATTAATAAGTGCCAAGGTAATTTTATAACGCCCCACAATTAGTGGTCGTTATTCAAGTAGTGGTTTCCACAACCAACGTCTACTTCCATAATCAAAGGAGATTAAATATTAAATATCTGATAGATAATAATATATCTCTATATGTGTAATTTCCTTCCACATATTCCCCAAATACAAGTATAAAGCAATGCTCCGGATGTAAGGTTCTTTATATATGTATTATACATGTGATTCCTTTTTTCAATAAGTGCGCTCTGCCCTTATATATTCTTATAATATATATATATATATGCACAAGCATAAAATCATGCTCTATATATGTTCTATATATATATATATATATATATTTACCCGAAGTCCCTTTTCAAACTTAATCTCCTTGTGGGTTTTTCCCGTGTTCTCTTCATTGAACTTATAACTACTTGAGCCCTTTGGAGTTGAAGTCAAAAGAGGGTAATTCTTCTTTATATAGCTTAATCATAGTTGATGGTTAGGTTATGGTAGTTATTTTGGGCTAACTATGGCAATCCTTAGGAATCCCTAACCATACTCCTTTTCCCTCATAGGTTTGGTTTTCCCATTGTTAAACTCTGTGCATGACCTAAACCTACAACTTGGAATTTTAGACTGTATAAATTTCAAGGTCTTTCTGGTGGGGCCTTGGCCTTGAGCTCCTCACCAGAAGACGAATACAAAAATATTCAAAAGTTTACAGAGCATTCAGGGGTTTACAAGAGGGACATTACATCCTCCTCCCCTTGAAACAACACCGTCCTCGGTGTTCATGTCCTTCGACCATTCCCTCGTATTGTGAGTCATATTTCTTATTTTCATCTCTTCATTCTGAACCCTGGGGAAACTTTGATACTTCTCAAGTCCCCATCATTCAAGACCTGCAATTTACCTGCACAAGGTTCGGGTCTAGCCAAAAATTTCTCAGCAATTCATGTTCAAAAATTGTAATTCTTTTGCATTGTAATAATATGCAATTTTCTGGATATCCAATCATTTCCATAATACAAATAAAACATGATTACTACCCTTTTCCGTTGGTTTTATCTCCAACATTTGGTCAATTAGGTCGTCCTCTACATGAGGAACCATTTTTCACATTAAGCAATGGAAACATTCTTTTGGAAAGGTCATTCAACATGTTTTTATGTTCTTTATGTTTTTTTTTTCCAAACTCCCTTGGTGTTTCTCTTTCCTTTTCTGGTGTGGACTTACAATAATTCTGAGGTTACCCTCCTTAGTGACATCAAACAGCGTCCTGTCTTTCCAGATGTCCAAATTTTTGCCTAGGTATTTTTCCACACCCCATGCCTAACATCAATGTGCTCACGCGGAAATCGCTTGCCTAACACCATTGTGCTCCTGCAGCATGTATGCCTAACACCAGTGTGCTCATGCGGAAATCACTTGCCTAACACCACTGTGCTCCTGCAGCATGTACACCTAACACCAGTGTGCTCACGCGGGAATCACTTGCCTAGCACCACTGTGTTCCCGCAGCATCCAAATTTTCCTTGTTCATATTTGTACAAATTTTTAACTTTGATTATTGCAACGCGCACTCCAAGGTGCTTTCATGACTTTATTGTCATTGTATCGGTTCATGAATCAACTACACAGCGAGTCAAAGCATTCATTGACAACCCAAAATTTCAATAATCATCATAATTTGTATCAATTTTTTAATCGTCATTCACAAGCTACACATACTTGTAAACGAAACAAGAGAATTACTCCTTACCCCTTTTCTGAGTAAATGAGCGTAACTTACATACACAGGGAGATTTATATACCATCATGTACTTCGATGTAGCAATGGTCATAATCTTGGTGAAGCCTGAAATGTTAGTATGCAACAACATCATCAACAGTTAGCCCTTGTTTATAAAAACACTCGAGGTTCAACAATTATATTAAGTAAAGAATACCCATATTTAACCTCCTTATCTATGGCAACAAATATTTCTTAACGGTCAGCTCCAACCGATAGTGTTGCTGGCCCATCCTGCCATGTTAGCATGTAACATTATACAGCATTCATCAACTCATTTACTTTTAACATCAATATCTTTAGATAATCAAATCCATATAGGCTCTTAAAATGTCAATCTTAACATCATCCAAGCAACAATAATGTTATCAAATTCTTAATGGTTTTAATTCACGAGATTACCAACAAGATCCTCCAATCTAGCACTAGAACTGATTCTAGGGTTCTTGCTAGATTAGACATATGATAGCAATCCAACAAACAGTCCATTTGTCTACTAGATCAATACCCAAAATGAAAGTACCATCCATGGGCAAATCAAAACACAAGACAATTCAAGATCAGGACTCAAATCCAAGCACAAGGATCCAATTTCTAGAGCATTCATAATGTAAGAGCATGACTGCAAGAATTTATTTCACTTTAGCAACTGTGACGCTGGTATTTGAAACAACAACATTTCAGTATGTACAACATCATTCACCAATATCCAAAATATCTCTAGCAAGATTAACATAGATCAAGACGTCCATTCGCCAATTTGTCTCTTTAAGGATTTTTCAACGTTCAATCCAACAATGTCAGGATTCAAACAGTGATACGGCTTGTCTTGTATTCGTATTTGTTACTTTACTGAACAAGCAATATGTTTTAAAACACAAACTTCAAAACCTCTATCAATGAATTTATAACCACAAAACAAAATCGTTTACAACTTTCAAACCTTCATTTTACTGCCGTTGTCGAGAAATGTGTCAACATTCTTTAAGCATTTAATCAGATTTTTTTTGGTGTTCAAGTCGCGAGGGAGGAGATTAAGTATCAAAAGGAGGCTTACCAAAAATCAGATTCCCTTTAATCTAATTTCAGTCAACAAAATTCATAATTGATACCTGATTAAATTTGGAAGCCAAATAAGGATTTTCGATCTCAATACTCAACCACAAGGTTAATGGATTACACATATCAGCAGTAATTCCAAAATTAAGGAAATAGGAGGCATTCCATTCATGACTCATACATTAACCTTGTCTAATCAAATACATAACACGGTCCCGGTCCATGCCCATACATGCAATCATTAGATCTTGACAGAAATTAAATTGTAAACAGATCTATCCTTGCAAACTCATACCATCACGAGATCGGAATTCCCATACATGAGATCTATACTTGGAACACATACAATCCCTTGTATCTATTCATGCAACTATATACAAGCATCAGGTCTAACAGGATTAATTTCATGTGATCATATCTATCTTTGCAATTTCATACAACCATGGAAATGTAAGTCTCACAACCAATCTATAATCTAATGCATGCTGGATTTCATGCAATAATATAATCGCCGAAACCTACTCATACTTGGATGCATATCTAACAATCTCTTAACCAGTCGCATACTGAGGTCTTGAACGCATATGGAAAAACACACAAGAATCATAGAAACATACTCATGCTCTGATGTATATTAAATTTTTAGGTGCATAAGAAAACTCAAGCAAAAATCTCAGAATATAATCATAACAAGATCCATATTTATGAACTGAAGCAAAATCACAATACATACACATATACAAAACTATGAATCCCCAATTCCCATATTACTATTTTAATAGAAACTCCTATGGTACTTTCGTTGACCATGAGCTTGACCAAGAGACCTCTGTACCTCAGTAAATTTTATTGGCGCAACTCAAAATAGAGACGAAGCAATCCTCTTAGCTATTTGCAATCATATTCATAAGTGAGCAAGCGAATAGCCGTATACCTGTGTACTTACATGCTCGGGTCTCACATTGAACTGTCATGGTATAGGGTCATCTTCGTTGCGATTTGGAGCTAATATTCCAGCCTCCCCTGCACAACTCCAAGGTCAGTAAATAAGTAGTTCTAAAGTAAAACATGTAGGAGCGTTTTGATCCCACTCAGTCCCAAGTGTTTCAACTTGGCTCTGATACCATATGTAACATACCTCTCATACCTCAATGCCAATCAGGTGCAAAAAGGGGTAAAAAATATTTGTTTTCATTGTTACTACTAAAGGAGTCCAGTGTTAGTGTGAGCATTTACATTGAAAATGAAGCATGTCCAGTCAAGTTCAATAATGACAAAGTTACCTGCACTGCAACCAATCTTTTACCAATTTACTTGCATCCTCCTCATGAGGTAAAAGCCAAGCATGCTAAGTACATCGATCATAGTAGGCGTCCTGCTGATTCCTATTTGTTCAATTGATAACATACTATATGTTCTTTTCAAGACAATTTAATCAACATTATCCTTCGGCTAACAATATGGAGCCACGTTAAGGATTTAAGTTTTTTTTTTAATTAAGTACTTAGCCACCATGTTCCCGTTTTTTTTTTAATTAAGTACTTAGCCACCATGTTCCCATTGTCCAGTTACTGAGCTTTCATCCTCTTAAGCAAGGATCGATTCGACGAACTAATCAAGGTTTAAGTGATTGGATAGTGTGAGATGCACTCTCTTTCATTTCATTAGCATATATTATAACTTTCAAGTATACATCATGATAATCCCGTTGATGACAATTGTTTTAGGTAACATCCCTTAAGATAATAATCATAACCACAAAAAGTGTAGTCCACAAGTATTACATATTCACAGTGCCATTTAAAAATGTACGAAGGTGTAACAAGGAATCATTATGATAGTAACATTGCTCGATTTATTTTTAAGATATTTCATCCATTGTAAAATGCTTGTGAAGCAAAAATATAAGCACACAAAAGCACACAAGGAACTGCAACATTTAGACACAGAAAACCAGAACGCCAAGAAATACGTGGTTCGCCCAATCCTTGGGCTACCTCCACCAAAAGGAGGTCACATCCAGTGACATTCATTTTATTAAAAATTGTTACATCATGCAACATCCATGTTGCCAGTCACCGACTCTCTCTCCGAGAGTATTTCTAAAGTAAAACCAGAAAATACCTGGTCTTGTATTTCATATCATTAAACATCAGTTCTTTATACAACACAGTAAATACTCTTAAATAAGCTTTAACTCAAGACTGGAATCCCCCCTTTAACTTTCATTTTATTGACTAACCTATCTCGGCTAGGCAGGTATCTTCTGGTCATGGGTACTTAGCTTACAATCCACACAAGAAGACTATAAGTACTTCTGAGTAACCTTTTACACTACAGACTTCCCTACATATACAAGCTCCAACCAATAGTTGCACTATGTAAGGATTTTATTTCTTTGTTAAAAGTAACCAACTCTTTGTACCCTAGTAAGCATTTTCGCCTGGTGAAAATCCTTCACACAGGTTAAGTCTAAACTATTGTGATTCACCCAAGTAGATAAGTGGGAAAGTCCAACGAGGGATTATTTACGATTTTACATCTAACACATCACAAACCAGATGATACTGCCAAAGTAAAACACTTATAAAGGCTTGGAACTCCTCTACGGAAAAATTGAAAGGTAAAGTAATCTTCCGAAAAGAATTCTACAGATCTAAAGCATATGAAGAATTATCACGCTGTCACTAGTTGTCATTCCAGATAACTCACCGAGGGCCTCAGCACTTCACCTGAGATCGATATCCTCCAAAATCCTACTTAACCGGATTTTTAAAGAAAAGCTGGATCTTTTCAAAATAAATTTCAGTGTCTAGGTTAGCACGGTTAACGATTTAACGTCCATACTTACCTGTTAGTTATATATTGTAAAAATTTGCCCCAGGCGCATAAAGCTTTAATTCTGGAGGAATCCCTTGAGAATTTCATGTATTTATCCAGGTTACTAAACTTGTTAACAACAATTATTTCGAAATCTGTCCAGCCTAGATCCATGCTTTGGATCTTTTGTTGTTCGTACTACCATTTAAATTTCTCTTATCCCATTCCAGGTCGTCATGAACTGACGGTCATACTCCGTTCCGGCCATTCATATATTATGATAAAAGAAAACCCTAGAATCCTTAATGAAAAGGAACATAAGGATACCTTCTCGTGCGCTTGGAAGGGTTCTAGGTGAGACTGCTATATCTTTTTAAGGCCATCGAAGTAATCTTACCTCTCCGCCTCTTGAATATCTATGGTGTTAAGAAGACAACCGTCTTTCCCATAATAAATTTTAATTACCAAAACCTCAAAGAATATTGAAGTTTGAACCCTCATCAATGTAGTTTAACGCTCTTCAGCTTCGTAACCATAAATCACTGCAATCATCTCGCAGCCAGGAAAACACTGCGACCTACTTTGCAGAGTGACACGGAGTCGAGATTTGGAGAGCCTTAGCTTGCAGAGTAAATCAGGGTCCGGATTTAGATACCGGGTTGATAAAAATAAAAATAAAAGGATCTTTTCGCCTGTTCCCTATGGATAGGATACAAGACACAAAGCCCAAGTAAAAACACAATACTGGGTCCTAACAAAAAGGGACCGCGTACATAGAAAAGGGATGAATCACACCGCCCGCAGACGCTAGACAGTCACTCGCAGGGGTAATTGGCATTTCACAATGTAGGCATATAAACACATCGAATCAAATAGATGGATTTCCTCCAGAGCTCCCCACGACAACTAGAACTTGGGTGCCCCACGCTGCTTCACTTACTAAATAGTAACAAAGGCAAACAAACAGATGATAAATTTATCTTATGAACATTTAAAGATTTCCAAACTAAAGCAAAGCATAGCCATGTTATAGAATGATTACCCATTCAGATATCATTATTGCAGTTAGGACGTACCCCAGATCGAAGCCTGCGAGTCCATATCTTAATCTGCACACCTGGCGTATGGCATTCTTGTTCCAACATGCAATCGGGTTTTTCCAGGAAACATCCAGAAAGCTCCCCCTTTTTCCTTCCCCTGGATCAAATACCCGCCTCCCTCAAATAGGAGTCCCGGCCAGAGGAAATGGCATACAAGAAAGAAAGAAAAAATGCACCAGGTGAGTGCACGCGCCCCCGTCCACAGAGCCGATGAAAAACATTGTTGAGGTGAACTACCAATATTCTTGGTCATCAAATCTGTCATCCCCAATGACAGGCAGATTTCTCGGCATGCACCCAACGCGATTCTTAATTCTAATTAATAAGTGCCAGGGTAATTTTATAACGCCCCACAATTAGTGGTCGTTATTCAAGTAGTGGTTTCCACAACCAACATCTACTTCCATAATCAAAGGAGATTAAATATTAAATATCTGATAGATAATAATATATCTCTATATGTGTAATTTCCTTCCACATATTCCCCAAATACAAGTATAAAGCAATGCTCCGGATGTAAGGTTCTTTATATATGTATTATACATGTGATTCCTTTTTTCAATAAGTGCGCTCTGCCCTTATATATTCTTATAATATATATATATATATGCACAAGCATAAAATCATGCTCTATATATGTTCTATATATATATATATATATATTTACCCGAAGTCCCTTTTCAAACTTAATCTCCTTGTGGGTTTTTCCCGTGTTCTCTTCATTGAACTTATAACTACTTGAGCCCTTTGGAGTTGAAGTCAAAAGAGGGTAATTCTTCTTTATATAGCTTAATCATAGTTGATGGTTAGGTTATGGTAGTTATTTTGGGCTAACTATGGCAATCCTTAGGAATCCCTAACCATACTCCTTTTCCCTCATAGGTTTGATTTTTCCATTGTTAAACTCTTTGCATGACCTAAACCTACAACTTGGAATTTTAGACTGTATAAATTTCAAGGTCTTTCTGGTGGGGCCTTGGCCTTGAGCTCCTCACCAGAAGACGAATACAAAAATATTCAAAAGTTTACAGAGCATTCAGGGGTTTACAAGAGGGACATTACACTTCTTGGATACTAGAGATTGCTTGATTTAGGGGAAATCTTTGCAGAGGTGAGCATGCTCATGGCACTTGCGACACCTGAAAGGGACATGTTTGCAGTCTATTGGTTTTATACATTATGAATCTTCTTGCGCTAGAAATATCGATTCTAGTAGATCCCTTTCTATATGCACGTATACACAAATTATTTCATAAGAGATGGATTTGTTGACTCTAAATTGGTCAACATTTTTTAAAAAGTCTCCTAGGGAGTTACGTATTTGTTGAAGGGTTTCTTCTTCCCATTAATCATGCGGAACAGAGTAAAGGTGGATCCACATAAGATCCCATGTGAAACCTTTTATATGAGTATTCAACCGCTCAACCCAATTGCGAATAAATAGACCGATTGAGTTGAAGTATTAACCACCATCCCTGAGCTTATCTTTGTGGTCAATCGTAGATAATATTACAACGAAAAATCTTTTGGATCCAAGTTGTAGGTCAAAATGAGATAGGGGTTTCCACTTTGAAGCAATATACCCCATCAAGGCTTTCTCGGATGGCCATAGTTCGATGGGTTTGGAGATTATAGCGTGGTCGTTCAAAAATTGGATCCTCATGTTGATGCATGCCAGGGGAAAGTTCTATGCATAGACGCTTAGTCGATTTTTTTATGAATATGCTAGTTTTATTCATTTATAAGTATCATTCCAAATCTTTAAAAAGGAAAAATAATTATCTTAAATAAAAAACAAATTTTAGTTTTACATTTTTAATATGATATAAAATTAGTTTTTAATTTATATATTTATAACTTTGACTCAAAATAAAAATGTAGCGAAATAAAATAGATGAACCAACTTTATACTTTCTAATATTATATTCAATTTATTAATCTACGAGATAACGCTCTACTCTCTAATATTGTATTCAATTTATTACAATGAAAAGTTCGATATCTTTTTCGAATAATTTCATTATTATAAAAAATATAATATTTTCAATAAAGATATGCCATTTATCTACGAGTAAAAGGTCGCTAATATCATGGTTGGAAGACATTCACATTATTTTGGCTAAGCCATCACGAGTAGTTTGAAGGGTGACCGATTATGTATTTTTTTACCAAATGCTAAAAGAAATTGTATTTGATATATGTTGTTTGTTAAATGGGTGATTCATATGATTCAAATTGAATAATATCAATGGTTAAGTCTATATGATATGACTTGAAGGAGGATATATACAGGGTTATATGGGATAAATGTATATGTATTGATGTAATAACGGTGAGCCTTAATGAAAGTTCTACGTATGAAATGTGTGAATATGTACATATAGAGGTAATGTAGTCATTGTTGAGAACATGTGAAGCTTTCCTAGTAACAAATATGTCAATATAGTTTCAAACTATTGCTTCTCTTCCTTATGCACATTTGTTTTCTAAACATTGAACTTTTATTGGGGGTAAATTTCCGCCTATATTTGCTTGTTCCAACATCACCAAAGATGAGGATGTGGTTGTTCATATCCTCATGTTGTATTATGTTTTACCGTTCGTAGATAATTAATGTAAACATAAGAAATGTTTATACAATTTAAAAAAATGTTTGCTTGTTGTTCAATTCCAAGGAATAAAAAACATTCATGGTTCTATGTCTTATGTTCAATCATGGAGGGAAGACTTTAATAAAAATAATTGAAGAAATACGTATTGTCATTTTTGTTTGGAGTTCCCTACTATCACCCTCCTATCTAGGCTAACCAATCTAATTTTTTATAATGGTTTGTTAGCATGTTAGGAAAATTGTTGATCCCAAATTGCTAACACAATTCATTTAGTCACGTACATCAAGGTGTATAGTAATTGATCTTAAGAATGTTTAGGTTTTCTTTTACATAGATCGATACACAGGGATTTCCGCGCTCCAAGGTTTGTAATTTAAGGTATCAACACTGGGCACATGAATGCAGGCGAAAACATTCCTGCACTATGCTCTTAATGTACCTGTACGTCCCTTGTTTTGCTGGCAATCCTCTTGGAGCGTTCGATCTGGTAAGCAAGGTTATTAAGAAAATCGTATCACCGAGCTTTACATAAAGAGAGGACCCGAGAGCGTCGACCCAGGGACTAATGTTTTATGCGGGAGCGTCGGTAATGTACTTGGTAACGCACTTACTGCAGAGTCTCTGGAAAATCGTGGATCTTGCTGGCGCCCAAAACATCAAGTGTTAAATAATAAAGGTGGCGAACCTGGCCCTCGGCGCCTCCAACAGACCCGTCCTCATCAATTTTTGGGCTCACGGTCACTTCCGGACCTCGCAGAGGTAACCACCTTGATGAAGACGCAGTTGGAGGAAATTTATCACTAGTCTCCCCTTTCCATTCTAAGGCTCTCCAAGTTTTAATTAAACCTTAACGTGGTGTGGCTGAGGAGACAAGAACCAAAACTACCCTAAAACTACAGAAGGAGAAGACCGATCTTAGTCTTTGAGGACCAGCTTGCTCGTGGCTCGTAGAAAATCCTTCCAGTGCTAACGGGGACGCGGTGAGTCATGATACACTAATTTAGTTTGTTAAAGGTTTTTAAAGAAATTCTTGGGTACTGGCTTTTAACAAAATCGAGTTTTAATGCAGGTCGTGAAGGTGAGCTTTCCAGCTTTAAGGGTCGGCTTCACTCACAGCCTGGTAAGTAGTAAAAGTCTGATTCTGTGCTCCTTCCCCGCTGTTGTGACTCGGGGACAAGGTAATCTCCAAAGAAGGAGATCTACGAGGAGAATGGTCGTTTTGATTGGTCTTTCTGCAGAACTGCTGGTAAACCTCTTTTATGCATTTTTTCCGGGATTGCATCCGTTATTAAGGGAATGTACCAGATTAATGGCTACGGTCTCAAAATTTAATTGTTACTCTGTAATATGGATACATTTCTCTTTAAGATTCTGCCAGAGGCACTATGCGGAAGGTCACAGTAGTGATCGGAAGAAAAACTAATCCCTTTTTAGCTGAGGTGAGCTCACTTGCCTCTGTTGATAAATCGCCTCTAATGTGTGAATGCG
>LPNX010212078.1:369258-490834 GCA_001517045.1 Pseudotsuga menziesii | reverse complement strand
CATAGTCATACATGGTCAGCCATTGTTAAACATGGTAAAGCATGGTCAACCATGTCAATGTTTGACCATGGTTGACCATGTTTCACCTTGGCCAAATATTCTTAAAATAATGTCACTTATGGTCAACCATAGGCACACATGGTTGACCATTGCCAATGATCAACTATGATCAAACATTACTTGTCATGGTCAACGATGGTGAAGCATGTTTGACTATATGAATGATGCAATGGATTCCATCGTGATACTCTTCTTACAAGGTTCCAAAATGGCCATCTCAAAGAATTAATCATTAATAACAAAATACCTAATTGTTACTATAAATAGTTGAGGGAGATCCTCACATATAATCCATGGAAAATGACTCCCAAGTCTTATTTAGAGTAAGTAGACAAGTGTACAAGCACTGTTCTTTAAGGTATATGGATTGCTTATGATTGCAATTATTTTTCAACTTACTTGGTGTTTGAATGAATTGCAAGGGCTTGTGGATGGTGGGTGTGGATGATCATTTCCCTTCCAAGAATATAAAGCTTCTACTAGCGACATGTGTGACTAACATAATACATTTCATTGGCATAGGAAGGGTACTTATGGATTGTGTCAAAGAGTTTCTTAGTTCTCTAGTCCACTAGATGTCCATCATGCTATGTGAGGATTGCACCTACAACATAATATTAGGCATCTCACTTAAACTTAACTGATTGTTGTTTGTTTGGTGACATGAAGATTGGTGATAAGCATAGGTGACATTCGAAATCCTTGAATGCTTTCCACTACACCTTGGATAAAGAGAATTATCTTTGGATCTATCCTTGATCACCTTGCTTAGGGGGGAAGTGATGTGAAAGAACCTAAATTCAAACCTATGGCCGAAGTTGGAAAGGCCCAAGAAGTTGCAAAAGTCCCTTAGTGTCACTAGGGTTGGGTAATCATAAATGACATGGATCTTCGTTGGATCCACATGCACAACATGATCATTTATGGTATGTATCCTAAATATTGAATTCTTTGAATGCTAAATGAATAATTATTTATATTGGTATATGACTTATGTTGTTGAAGGGTGTTGAACACTTGATAATGCGCTTTATATGTTCCTTCTAGATTTTACTAAAGATGAGGACATCATCTAGATATATGACCACAAAGGAAGTTGTGAATGGGCATACATTATCATCCATCATCTGTATGAACATTTTTGGGAATTATTTAAGTTTAAAAGCATTTTCAACCACTCAAAGGTACCTTCTCTATACCTGAATTGATTGAGAAGATCATTGATCTAGGGGAACTATATTGTGGTTCTTGAGTTGATTGAGAAGATCATTGATCTAGGGAACTATATTGTGGTTCTTGGTTGTGATTTGTCTCTATGGTTCATATAGGTTTGTTTAGTTGGTGTTTTATGGATTTTTTTCAATCCTCCATGAATTCACAGAGGATTGAAAAAAATCGGGCAGCATTTCGGCTTGCCCGGGACACATTTCAAAATTAAACCGGTAGCATAAACGCTACCGTTATGCTACCGGTTGACATAATTTATATATATATATATAACAAATTAACAAAAAAAATTCAATTTAACTACAAATTTTCAAAAATCCGGCAGCATTTCTGCTTGCCGGTACACATTTTAAACATGAAAATAATAAAAACATACATTTACCATATTTTAAAATAAATTTTATAAATTTATAATTAAAAAAAAATTAAATTCCATTTAAATTGAAAAACAATTATTTAAACTGAAAAACAATTATTTTAACTGTTACCTCTTGGGTCCGACGCCATCGTGACGAGGTTGGGTTGCTTTGGGGTGCTTGGGTTGCTTCAGGGTGCCAATGCTAACGTCGCTCTCACTTCGTATCTCGGTCGAGCTTTCACAGTTTAGTTTTGTGAAACAAACGGCGGGGGCCCGCGGCCTCTATTTATAATTTTTTCAATACAGGCACCTCGATCGAGGTATTTACCTCGGTCGAGGTAAATACCTCGACTGAGGTATTTATCAACCCTCGGTCGAGGTTTTAATAGCTCGACCGAGGGTTAGTAAATACCTCGGTCGAGGGCTTGAAAGAACCTCGGTCGAGGGCTTGATAAAACCTCGGTCAAGGTATTAAAACCTCAGTCGAGGGCTTGTTAAACCCTCGACCGAGGTGCGTTTTTTCCTTTTTGCCAAAATGCTCTTGCCAAAAAGTGTTACCCAGGTCCGCGGATTCACCCTTAAGGGTTATGTTGCATGGTGACATTCATCAAGGGTTATGTCACATTGCAACGTTAGTGAAGTGTTATGTCGCATTGTGACAATGCCTAAGGTATGGCACATTAATAATTTTACATTCGATGTTTAGAAAATTTCATGTTACATTGTGAACTATTTCGAGGTTGTTCTAAAGTCAATTATGGCTCGCTAAAATTAGCCATGGTTTACTATGGTTATACTAAAGTCAAACATTGTTGACTGAAGTGATCCGTTGTTCGCTACATTGTGTGATATATGCTAAGATTACCAAATATCTCACACATGAATAATGTGGCATTCCATGTTCATAAAGGGTTATGTCGCATTGTGATGTTTATCAAGGCATCTGCTGCATTACGATGTATTTTGACATTGGTCAAGGGTTACGTGAAATTATGACAATGCCCAATATATGACACATTAACAATGCAACCTTCAATGTTCATAAAATTTATTGTTTTTTTTCTGAACTATAACCACGTGATTCACTAAAGTCAACCATGGCTAACTATGGTCTAACTAAAGTCAAGCATGGTTAACCAAAGTCAACAACAATTAACTAAGTCAAACATGACTCGCTAAAGTCAACCATGCTTGACTATGGTCAAACAAAACTAAAACATGGTTGACCAAAGTTAGCCATGGTTCACTACAATGTTAGCTATATGCTGACAGAACTGGGGTTATGTCACATTGTGATGTTGACAAATCAAAAGATGCAACACATGAATTGATTTGTATTTATGCAATAAAGAAATGAAAGAGCATATATATTCACGTACACAGATATATGGAAAAAAATAGTGATATAGTAAGCTCAAATTCTATTAAATGAATGAAATAGAACTAACTGTAACAAAAAAACAACTAGAATGGTGGTAGTTGTATCTCTGAGAAGAGATGTGGTAGCTACTCTTACTCGTCATAATATGAATACAAAAGGAGGCCAAAGGGCCTTCTATCATAAAGCCTTGGAGAGATAGAAAACCATATCCCTGACCATAGGAGATGAATTGTCATAAAGTTTGCGGCCCCAAGGTGTTTAGTTGAACAATAAACTTCTTGAGGCCATAAATTTTGCATACAATCTCTGTTTGGGGCGCTCAATATCCCATTGCAAAGTTCTATCCGAGCTTTGTGACTTTCAAGAGGAGATAAAAGCATTCTATGGCAATTATTTGGCTCCCCAAATTTCCAAAAAAACATCATTTATGGCCTCAAATTCACCCCGAATATTTGGGACCCAAAAAACCGTAGAATATTACAAGAAAATTGCCATAATGAAAAATTGTTTTGAGCCAGTTGAATAAGTGGGTGGACACCTATACCCATCTGAATCATAAATAATGTGACATTCTTTGTTCATCAAGGGTTATGTCACATTGTGATGTTTATTAAAGATTATGTTGCATTAACACGTTGATCAAGCCTTTATGTCACATTGCAACAATGCTCAAGATGTGACACTTTAATAATGTTGAACATTGAATGTTCAGAATTTTTCATGTTACATTGTGAACTATGGCCATATGGTTCTAAAGTAAAGCATGGATTACTAAAGTCAGTCATGGTTGACTATGGTCATACTAAAATCAAACATTGTTGACCGAAGTCATCCATGGTTTGCTACAGTGTATGTTATATGTCAACATGACCAAAGATGTGACACATGAATAATGTGGCATTCGACATTCATCAATGGTTATGTCACATTGTGATGTTTATCAAGGGTTCTGTTGCATTGTGGTGCTCTTCAAGGGTTATGTCACATTACGGCATTGGTTAAGGGTTATGACGCATTGCAACAATGCCCAATATGTGACACATTAATAATGTCATTTGATGTTAAGAAAATTTCATGTTACATTGTAAACTATGACCATATGGTTCTAAAGTCAAGCATGACTCGCTAATGTCAATCATGCATGACTATGATCAAACTAAAGTCCAACATGGTTTACCTTGAAGTCAACCATGGTTTTCTATAGTGTGTGGTATATGCCGACACAACCAAAGATGTGACACATGAATAGTGTGACATTGATGTTCATCAAGGGTTGTGTCACATTGTGATCTTTATCAAGGGTTATATGTTCCATTGAAACATTCATCAAGGGTTATGTCACATTGCGACATTAATCAAGGGTTCTGGCGCATTGCGACAATGCCCAAGATGTGACACATTAATAATATGACATTCGATGTTTAGAAAAATCCATGTTGCGTTGTGAGCTATGGCCACATGGTTCTAAAATCAAACATGCCTTGCTAAAGTCAACCATGGTTAATTATGTTCAAACTAATATCAAACATGCTTGACCAAAGTAAACAATAATTATTATACAAATAAGTAAACAATATTATTTGAGGATATTTAATTATTTATATTTTATATCGATATCTATCATCATTGTTTTAGCTAAATTATGATATATATTAAAAAAATCTTAAAACTATTTTTTAATTGATTATTAAATTACTTTTGAAATATTTAATTGAATTAGATTGGTTTTAATTAATTAATATATTATAAAATTACTATAATATACGTTTTATTAATTAAATAATATTGTAATGAATTAAAGAATAATATTTGATTTTTATTTTGAATGTAGTAATTTAATTAAAGATCGAATTCGTAATGTAATTATTCATAATTAAAATATTACATCATAATTAACATATGTTATCATTAATTAATTATTAAAGTATTAATTAAATAATTCAAATCATTTCATTAAGATAGTTTTATTAAGTGATATTTTTGTTTAATTAAGTATCAAATTATTACAATTATTTAAAAAATATTATTGCTACTAATACTTTGTAGATATGTTTACATGCCAACCCGTTACTAGCAAAAACCACAATAATTTTATTAATGTGTAAATTAGGCACATGCTTTTCATATTAATTTTGTTCTCTATAGTATGTGCCAAATTTACACCTATGGGCATATTCCGACACATTAATAAAATTAATGTGGTTGTTGCTAGTATACATACGGAAAGATGCTCCAACACAATTGTTTTCTGAATATTTGTAAGCACTTCAGCTATAGTCATTTGTAATGTTATATACAATTTGCAACTATCTATCAATTGTCAATTGATGCCTTTTTAACATTTTAGATATCAATATTTGCTTCATGTCATTTGCTTTTAACTGTTGACAGCATTATGTATGCTAATAATGCTGCAATTGATTGATGTAGTGTCTTGCATCCGAAATGTTTATGCTATCTATTGACAGAGTGATTTTGTTTTTGAATTTTTTGGTGCTAAATCATTTCATTATGCAATACTGATTGATGTAGTGTCTAATAATGCTGCAATTGATTGATGTAGTGTCTTGTGTGTTTTATAAAATTTCTTAGAATAATCAGTATTGCATAATGAAATGATTTAGCACCAAAAAATTCAAAAACAAAATCACTCTGTCAATAGATAGCATAAACATTTCGGATGCAGATACATTGCATATACTTCTTAATTTGATTACGGTCACTCTTGTTGTTAGTACTTGGTTTACTTATGCCCATTCTCCATGTTTGCATATGGCAACTATAAACATTCTTCAACTAGGTACACGCAAAGCGCCATACATCTGAAATTTCTCCTGCTATTTGCATTTGCAATTACATAGTGCACAGCCCATTCTTGTTATACTATTTCGTTCTCGTTCTGCTATTGCTTAAAAACAGGATCAACTACTATAGATCCAGATTTCGTATAGCATTTTCAAGTTGAATATAATCGTATTATAGTCAATAGTAAAATTAATTTGCATAGCTATCTAAATTTAGAATCTATGCATTATGTGCGTCAAAACATTCAAGATGTTAATTCAAGATCCTTGAAAGTCCATTGTTTCTGTGTATAGTATGTGAAAGTATTTTATTGGTGTTTTACCATTTCAACTATCAATGCAATGGCTTGCACCATAGTATATAGAACATTGTCCATGATTTATTTCATAAATGACTTCCACGTTGTCAAAGTCGGAATTGCAAATAATGGCTTCTTAAAAATAGATGCTCAATTTTCTAATCTAGCATAGCTAGATCTCAAGTTCTTCAAAATCGCATTGAATCTATGACAGTTGTTATCTTCTTCTGCCACACCAAAGAAACTCGAAACCAACCAGAAAAGAACCTTGGCAATTGAAACTTTCGTTTGTTTTCATCAAATACAATAATGATTTGGCCTTCTAGACTCAAAGAAGTTCATTATGATACACACAATCTTAATATTGTAATAGTCTAATTACTTTCCATGTTCAAAGAGACTAATGTATAGAAATTGTTGAGTCTACACTTGAAAAAACCTTGTATAATGGAAAACACTAGGTGATGAATTACCATTGTAGACTGTCGTAATTATTGATTGATCTTGTAGTCCAACTATTGAACCTGCATCTGAATTCCACCTAGAATTGGCAGATATAATTTGATAGGAACTTGATTACAAAATCATAAAAAAGTCTTCTATTGATAGAAGAAATTAAAAATGACATAGCTAGTGTAACTTCTTATTGAATGCATGATTCCATTCGTTTTCCTTCAAAAAGTTTTTATTGCAAAGCCAATGATGATTCCTCTGGATCATCTGAATCAAAGACATCAATTGATTTGGATTATCCGTAGCACAAAATGAGCGAATATACGATACCACCCTCCTGCATTTGCTGGATCCAAGTAGGTTTAGTTGCGTGCATTGGCTTGATTCCACCATTTCGCTGCTTACAGCCAAGGGGGAATAGGGATACTATAGTTCTTACTTGTGCTCTGAAAAGCATTTTACATCAATTCTAATATGCTTAGATTAAGTAATATTTCTGGTATGCTTGGATTAAGTAGTATGATTGGATTAAGTAGTATTCTATTAAATGACAACTAAACTAATGTGTTTATGGGAGGTTTCTCATTACGGGTGTTTACGGGAAGTTTCTCATAACAGGAATAACCAACAACGATTTACTCATGTAACTTATTTCATGAAGTATATAGTGCATAGTTGAGATACGTAATGGTGTGAGTTGTTTGTGAGGCTAAGACTCGTCATGCAATCTCTCCTTCTTCATTAATGAGATTCAATATTTTTCCTGCGTGGATGTTTTCCCTCTCGGGTTTTACCACATGAAATGTTGGTGTTTTTATGGTGATGTTCATTATGTGATTGTACAATGTGTCTCTGAATTAATTCCAAGTCAAAGGAAAATTCAATTAAGTCTTCTAATTCAAGTATGATCGATGAGGTCTTGTCTATTTGTAATATTTCTGAATATAATGAGGAACGCCTATTAGATTATGGTGCTTCGCACCATATCTATCCTCATAAATATTGGTTTTGTTCCTATCAAACAGTTAATGATGGCCTGAGTTCTTTTAGGAGACAATCATTCATGTAAAATTGTTGGGGTTAGAAGTGTTAAAATTAAGATGTTTGATGGAGTAATAAGAACACTTATAGATGTTAAACATGTGCCTGAGTTAAAGAAAAAAATAATTTCTTTGGGAGTATTGGATTCTTGTGGTCACAAGTTTAAACATTTTGATGGAACTCTAAAAGTTTCCAAGGGTGCTTTAGTGGTCATGAAGGCACCAAGGACATGAAACCTTTACAAACTGGTTGGAAGGATGTAAGTTAATGGTACTGCATTAGTATATGAAGAAGAGTCGGGATCCACTCAGCTATGGCATCAACGTCTTGGTTATATGAGTGGAAAAGGACTTAAGGTATTAATGAATCATAAATTGTTTCCAATTTTGAAAACCCTAAACTTGATGTTTTGTAAACATTGTATATATGGAAAACAGTGTAGGTCATGTTAGTAAAGGTTTTCTCAACTACATTCATTCTGATTTGTGGGGTACGTCTCCTACCATTTCCTATGGGGGAGAAAAATATTATGTATTATTTGTAGATAATTTTTCTAGAAAGGTTTGGGTCTATGTCCTAAAAAGAAAAGATGATGTGTTTAATACGTTTAAACAAATTAGAGTTATGGTGGAAAAAAGAACTGTCGGGACAATCAAGTGTTTAAGAACGAATAATGGAGGTGAATTTACTTCTTTAGAGTGTGAAAAATATTGTAAATATGAAGGGATCGTAAGACACAAAACAAATGTATACAGGGCCTCAGTAAAATGGCGTTGCAGAACACATGAATAGGATTCTTCTAGAAAGAGCAAGGAACATGCTCAGTAATGCTAATTTGGGGAAAGTTGTGGGTAGAAGCAGCTTCTACTTAGTACTTGTTATCTAATAAATCGATCACCATCAATGGCAATAGATTGTAAAATTATGGAAAAGGTATGGACTGGTCATCCTTGTGATTATTCAAATTTGAAAATCTTTGGTTGTGAATCTTATGCACTTACTTCTAAATATTTTCTCATTACGGGTGCTTACAAAAAGTTTCTCATAATGGACATAACTGACAACGGTTTACTTGTGTAACTTCTTTCATGAAGTATATAGTGCATGGTTGGGATACGTAATGGTGTGAGTTGTCTTTGAGGGTGAGGCCCATCAGTAATCTCTCCTTCATTAATGAGCTTCAATACTTTTCATGTGTAGATATTTCCCATCTAGAGTTTTACCACATGAAATGTTGGTGTTTTTATGGTGATGTTCATTATGTGATTATAAAATGTGTCTCTGAATTAATAACATATGGAGTAAACTTTCAACCCGGCCATTTGCATCGATCGGACGACCTGGCTCGCGTGAGCTGTCACATCACGCTTTACTGGTCGTCCTATCAGTGCAAATGGTTGGGTAGAAAGTTTACTCCATAACATATTCCTCATATGCTTAGATTAAGTCACTATTCTTCAGCAAAAGATACATGATAAAGATAGCAAAGATTTGTTGAAAAAAATAATAAAATTCAAATGATTAAAACAAAGCCAATAAACATATAAGCTTTAATAGAAGATATATGTACACACATAAACATGGAAAGTGATTATTAATAACACTTTTAACTTTTTCATAAGCAATATCTATAGTGATTTATAACATAGAATGATATGCATCAGTCATTAAGATCAAGTTACGTGAAAGCTAAATAAGATAGTGAAATTTATTTTCAAATGTTTGTTTTTGAAGCTACCATTGATTTCTCCAACTATGGTTTAAGAATCATAATCATTAAAGTTTAAAATTCATCAACAATTTTGTTTTTCTATTATTCATACCTTGTAAGTATATCCCAACCGATGCCTTCTTAATATTTCAGACATTGGTGTTTACTTCATGTCTATGGTCAACAACTATAACCATTGCACTTGCATCAATCATCTACCCTCTTCAAACACATGAAAATGAAACAACATAAACCATGCATTGAAAATGAAACATCTTCGCTAGAATTATGTCTCTCCATATCAATTTGCTGGTTGTTCCCATGTTTTTGTCTTATTGCAAGATAACAAAAAGATATTTCATGTGTAGATATTTCCCATCTAGGGTTTTACCACATGAAATGCTGGTGTTTTTATGGTGATATTCATTATGTGATTGTAAAATGTGTCTTTGAATTAATAACATATTCCTCATATGCTTAGATTAAGCAGTATTCTTCAGCAAAAGATACATGATAAAGATAGCAAAGATTTGTTGAAAAAAGTAATAAAATTCAAATGATTAAAAACAAAGCCAATAAACATATAAGCTTTAATAGAAGATATATGTACACACATAAACATGGAAAGTGATTATTAATAACACTTCTAACTTTTTCATAAGCAATATCTATAGTGATTTATAACATAGAATGATATGCATCAGTCATTAAGATCAAGTTACGTGAAAGCTAAATAAGATAGTGAAATTTATTTTCAAATATTTATTTTTGAAGCTACCATTGACTTCTCCAGCTATGGTTTAAGAATCATAGTCATTAAAGTTAAAAATTCATCAACAATTTTGTTTTTCTAATGTTATTCATAGCTTGTAAGTATATCCCAACCGATGCCTTCTAAATATTTCAGACATTTGTGTTTACTTCATGTCTATGGTCAACAACTATAACCATTGCACTTGCATCGATCATCTACCCTCTTCAAACACATGAAATACCCTCTTCAAACACATGAAAATGAAACAACATAAACCATGCATTGAAAATGAAACATCTTCGCTAGAAATATATGTCTCTCCATATCAATTTGCTGGTTGTTCCCATGTTTTTGTCTTATTGCAAGATAACAAAAAGATGCATGACATATAGTTCTAATTTTAATTATGATCATTCTCCATGTCAATACATTACAAATATAAATATTCTTCAATTATAGATACGCCGAGCACCATGCATTTGCAATCTCAGTGGTTCTTCAATTAAAGATACGCCGAGCACCATGCATTTGCAATCTCAGTGTCCACGTTTTGCATTTGCAATTATAAGGTTCTTGGCATAGGCTTGCTATGCAAATGCAAAGTAGAGTTACAATGCACTATTGCATGTTACTTAATTACAAGGTTCTTGGCATAGGCTTGCTATGCAAATGCAAAGTAAAGTTACAATGCATCATTGCTTTGCTATATGTTAATTGGTTACATCTCTGAGTGCCTCATAACAAAACTTGTATTTGTAGAGACATCACAATTATAAAAAGTGCTTTGCCAATTTAGTTTTACAAAAATTAAAAAGTGCTTTGCCAATTTGGTTTTTAAAAAGTTAAATTGAACCAAATTTCTACACCACATCAAACTCAAAAACCAATATCTTGTTCAATCACTTTTCAAAGACTAACAATATCAAACCCACATTGCCAAAAGCATTACTACATAGTTGCTCTGGTTTATTAATTAAAAATCATAATAAAACACATTATTAAAAACCATTACGTCACATGAAAATGAAATTTAGTATAAAGTTCATATAACATACCAGCATGACATTATGAGTCACCTATATCCAGAAATATAAGAAAGTGTCCAATTCGTTCAATGTAAAGAGTTCCAAAGCATTTAATTCAAAGTGTCGAGAGCTTTTAAAAGACCTTTTGAGAAAATACCAACAACTTGTCACTTTGAGTCCATGTACCATTTATGATTTGTACATTAATCAATTCTTAACATACACGTAACGTAAGAGCTTATTTTAGTCGGCCACAAGTCGACGGTTTTCTCTTGATTTATCATCGAACAGACACCTGAAAATTTGGAATCTACTATTTTTATGCCGTAAGGAGTTTTTTCTTAGAAATTTGGTTTCGGAACACTGTAGCATCGTCGTCCATCTTTCGAATAACAAATTGCCATGCACCTCGCCAATAATAAATCGCCACGTTTAGGGTTTTTTTAACACAGTTTCATTGTTAAAGAGATTTCCTTCCCTTGTGTTCATTGCAAATCTTGCGACAATGCTTAAGTTTCATTCAGATCAAGAAGCTTTGGATTTCATGCTCCGAAGCACAGTTCATTTAAATGTCATTATTTTGCATAAGAAGTCAAGTAGAGATGTTTTGGTTTTCAAATTTGAAAGAAAACATGCAATGATATGACAAGTAGAGGATTTTTAAAGCTTTCTTGCTTGCTCATTGTCTGGAACTGTCTATGTGACATTTTGTTTACTTATTTACGATGGAGGTTTAAGTCGTAGGCATTGGACCAACTGAGGTTTAAGTCGTAGGCATTGGACCAACTGTGCATATACAATTATCTTTGTTTTTAAACGAAAATTGGGGTGGCTTCAGTAGGTGTAACTTTTTATTAATGTGGAGCCTACAGCTTCATGGTTCTTCTGATATATATATGTCGAAATGGTCTGCAAGATGTTTTATTTATTTATTTTTAAGTATATGAAGTAACTTTGATCATGTTAATATAGAGCGTAGTGTTGAGGCATGATTTTCTATTACCCTTTCTAGAACATATTCTTGTTTCCTCGATTATTCCTTTTAATGCCAATGTGATTTTGTAATCTTTAATTACAATGCAACCACATATGCACACAAGACTTGAAATGTAAGATGTCTGGTTGCTTCTACAGGAATATAGGAAGGGCCATCCAGAAGTCATTGTTCTTGATCCCCCAGATGCCATACAGCATTTATATAATTGCCAGTCAATGCAGCTTCAAGATGTAGCTGATTTAGACCTATTTCAATTTCAAGGTAACTATATTTGTTGTTTACTGTAGTTCCTTCTTTATGTATTTAGTGTCTGAACTACTAATGAGCTTCTCAACCTTTTGTTTCATCTGTGAATTCTGGTTAAATAATCCCATGTTTCAAGGTGGCTAAATAATATATTGAGAATGTTTGGTTGATATATCAGGTACAGTTGGTGTTCCAAAGTAGTTGGTCATAACTGGGAACCCTACTAAAGCAGGCCTAAAGTTACCACTGGGTAAGTTGTCTAGTTTTATGCTGCAATAATTGACGATTAATAACTATAAAGCACTATTTTCTTCACAATTTGAGGCTGAGGCACACATAGGATTAGTGACAGCTACCGCATTTTCATTTTGTTATATTCTTTGTAGTTGCTAAGCTATTGGTAGTGGATGGTACAACGAAGTCACATGCATTATCACTAGCATATGATCAGGTCAGCTTATCAGAGCTTGATCCCCCTCTGGTGCTCCAAGAGTTTCTCAATCATGGTATGGAAGTAAAATCTTCATCTTTTGTTGTTCAAACTTCAATTACATAATGCTTTCAGCAATACTCTTCCAACTTATTTTTCAAGTAGTTAATCAATCAAGAAATCTACCTTGATTGCAGGTGGAGTAATTTTCAAGGTTTACATTGTTGGGGACACCATTAAAGTAGTGTGCGGGTTTTCTTTACATGATGTGAATGAAAGTGCATCTTTGAGCTATGGAGTGATTCCATTTCCAGGGGTGTCAAGTGCTTCTGCTTCAGCTGATGATGCAGATTTAGATCCACATGTTGGGGGTGAGGTTTTCTTTTGCTACGTGGTGGATTGCACTCTTTCTTATTACATTTGACTTCTGTTACATAATTTATTATGTTTTTCATGCTTTTTATGGATTATGTATTTTAATGCTTGCAGAGTTGCCTCCACCATTGTTGCTTGATAAACTTGCAATTGAACTCCACAGAAGGCTTGTAAGTAGTTTGCATCTTTGCAACGATTAATTGTTAAATGACTTGAAAGTTTACTTCTATATTTCATATCCTGGACGTTATTTAGGTTTTGGAAACGTTGGAAGTGATCCCTTGGGATATAGTGCATAGTGTATTAGATAGTCTCATTGATTGTTTTAGTCCATCCAATGATATTTCAATGTTGCTTTCGAAAACAGATAGGTGGATGTATTTTTTCTCACTTGGTTGTCATTGTAATGTACTCCAGGGACTCCTACTTTTTAATTTAGACATCATTCGTGAACATGGAGCAAGAGATCACTACTATGTAATTGACATCAACTATTTCCCTAGTACGCGTTTTACAATTTTAAATGCTTGCCTTTGTTGTACAAAATTGAATGTTTGTTGCTTATGCTAGATATATTTTTCTTCCTTTGGATTTGATCTGAGTTACTGCTAGAGAACATGTTTTCTTTATATCGTTATACACTGGCAGTTTCTGATATAAATTGTTATTTGTGTACAGGCTATGGAAAAATGCCTGGATATGAGCACATTTTCACAAACTTTATTTTAAGCATAGTACTGGGGAAGCATCAAAATATCATAGGGGCCGGTATCTGTACTGTGGATAGTAATGATTGTTAATGATAGTTCCCTAAAATAGAAATTCATGTCATCCGACCTCTTCTTTTTCCAGTTTTAAATACCAGCCGCTTGTAACATCTGAGTGTGTCAGATTTAGGCATTTGACGGATATTTCCAACTCAATTAGAGAGATCATGGAGATAGAATATTCACCCAATTTCCAAATGAGATATTATTTATACCAAATGTTCCTCATTGCACAGGACTTCAACATTGTATTTCGGGTATCTTCTTTGGCCAAAGGGCACGTTCCGTTGTATATTTATGTGCAATGTTGTTTTCTCCCACATGTCAATTATGTCTCTGCTTAATTCAAAAATAAGGTTTGGTTAGTGGAGGTAGGTGGCCCAGTGGTCATCCTCGGTGCAAAGAACAGTGGAAGTTTTAGCTACTATCTAGGTTATTATTTGTCATCATGATATTGTTACATTCCAAGTTTATTTTTCAGCAGGACTACTTAATCTTGTCCTGCAGTTGTGCATGAACTACAATTAATTAACTGCTCACAATTCTCGTTTCATGGCATTTGCATTTAATGATTCATCAGCTTATCGCAAGTGTACATTTCTTGCTGTGTAGTTTTAACTATTGCATGACTTAATTGATATGAAACTATTATTCTTACTTTGTTGGAACTTGGTCTTTGAGGTTCTGATATAATTGCATGATTATTATTTATCCATCTTGTTATTATACCGGCCAAAGGCAGTGTATATAGGATTTGATATCCATTGATTGCATATTAGTTACTTCATTGACTAAATATTTAACCTATTTTTCCAAAGTTCTACATTACACATGATTTTTACATCGTAGGCATTTTTCTATACGAGGTTCTTTTAGAAAACATTGTTCATTCATCGTCTATCCTACCAACCATATTTCACCACGCGCCTTTTATTGTCCATTTATTACACGCCACGTGTTTTCTATGTGGTTGAAGTTTAAGATGCATTTGTTTGAGTGCCATAAACGCCACCATAGTTTTTCCTTACCTTCAATCCATTCCACCTGTTTCAAATCATAGAAGATAACTATCTATCGTCATTGCTACCAGGAAGTTCTAGATGCAGGTTTTCTCTCTATATGTGGGAATGGGAATTCGTATTATGTAGCTTTTAAACAACAGAACAATATTGCCCTGTGCATTCTGATTTTGCTAAAGCTCCAGGGCTTCATAACTACAAAATGGGAGTGCGACTAATAACAATAATGGTATTATTTGTTGCATTATTGTGTGAAGGGAGGGGGGATGTGGAAGTGGAAGTTCTGATGGAGATGAAAGATGCATTGCACCCCAAGGGGGAGATACTCTACTCGTGGGGGAGGAGATCCGTGCAATGGGATTTTTGATGGAGTTACCTGCAATGAGCATGGAAAGGTGGTAAGTGTTTCTCTGCAAGGCAAAGGATTATTGGGCTCAATACCCTTAGCAGTTAGCAAGTTCAAATGTCTCACTAGACTATATTTTCATTACAACAGCCTTCAATGGAACATACCCAGAGATATTTCTAAATTAACTGAGCTGCAGGACCTTTATCTTAACGTCAATATGCTATCTAGTCCCATTCCCAAGGAGCTAGGAGCCATGTCCAGCTTGCAAGGTATACATTCTCACTTGAACACTGTCTAGATTTGTTGTTTTTTTAATAGAAACCATAAGTAAGCATTTGTTGTGTTGGGATAACTAAGGTTGAAATAAACATTTGTATTTGCAGCACTCCAGTTGTGCTGCAAACATTTGTATTTGAAACACTCCAGTTGTGGAGCTAGGACCCATGTCCAGCTTGCAAGGTATACATTCTCACTTGAACACTGTCTAGATTTGTTTTTTTTAACAGAAACAACAAGTAAGCATTTATTGTGTTGGGCTAACTAAGGTTGAAATAGACATTTGTATTTGCAGCACTCCAGTTGTGCCGCAATGGGTTGACAGGGTCTATACCAATGGAGTTGGGTTCTCTGAAGAAGCTCAATGTTATTGCACTGCAGCACAATGATTTAAATGGTGCAATACCAGCAACACTGGGAGAGATGACGTCGTTGACGAGGCTGGACCTCAGCTTCAACTCACTCTTTGGGCCCATACCCACAACTCTTACAAACCTACCTCATCTTGTTGTTTTGGACGTTAAGAACAATAGTCTCTCTGGAAATACTCTTCAAGGTGATATCTTCCTCATGCCCTGCACACTTAAGATTAACAATATTATCTAAGATTTGTTTTTTTTAATCCCACAACTTACAAATGGGACAATCGCTAATTCGTCTTGTCTTGGCTTAGCAGTGATACATCTTCGTTTTGTTGTTTTCTTAGGGGTTTTTAGGTTTATTAGTAGCACAAACCTATCTAAAACTAGGTTTGATATGTTTTGTTGGGGTTTTAAAGGTTTATTTGTAGCACAAACCTATCTTAAATCGGGTATGAGGGTCTTATATGTTTTCTTGGGGTTTTATAGGTTTATTAAGTATCTAAAACTGGGTCTGAGGGTCTGATATTTTGATTTTCCATACTCAAGTTCCAATGTTTGATAGGTCATCCATTTGTGTGAACTCCAGTTATGCATCCACGAGATTCACAACCTCGATGTGCATTTCATATGAGTCACCCATCAGATCACCAGAGTTTAAAAATTCCCCCAATGCACCATCTAGATTCAATGCACCCTTACATGTACAGTCAACACACAAACGTAGAGTTGATGGATCATTCGACCCTCCTTTTGATGCATCCTCAAGCGTCACAACCTCAAGACCGTGCATATCACAGAAAATTCATCCAAGTTTCAATGGATCTTTGCCGGTGTCCATATTCAATACAACCAATGCACTATTTAGATTTAAGGCAACATTATATATAGTCATGCATAAACATGAGTTGATGGATCATCACACCCTCAATTTGAACATGTTGATGTATGGTGCATATCACAGTTTATATGGTTTTCTAGGTATATACACATATATTACACATTTAGGCACATACAACCATGGAAACTTAATGGATGACCACACCCTCAGTTTGAATCTGTGGATGTAAGGTTTGCTTCAGTGAAAGGTGCATATTAGAGTCACCTGAATTTAGACTGCCAATGTCCCTATTCAATGTATCCAATGCACTAGACTCAATGCATTGTCACACATATAGGAAGTGGAACATACAAACACAAAAATTTGATGGATCACTGCACCCTCAGTTTGAACCTATGAATGCAAGGTTTCCTTCTAGTGTAGGGTGCATATTAGATTCACCTGAGTTGGGATTGTTAGTGTACGATTTAATATACCCGATGCACCATCTAGATTCAATGCATGGCGACACATATGTCCACATAAATGCAAAGAGCTGATGGATAAACACAACCTCAATTTTTATGTTTGAGTGTAAGAATTGTTTCTAGTATATTTTTATGACAAAAATGGGTTGATATAGTGTGGTTTGTCTGGTATTTTTTATGTTTTAAACAAATGCAAGAAGTATTTAGGTATGGAAACAATTTAAAGCTCCATGGAAAATAGTTTGTTGGGCTTGCAATCTGTAATTCCAGTTTTCCATTAATAAGGACAGAACCTCTTGGCTCGTGGGCACCAAATTTAACTGCCAAATCTCCTGAAGACTCAACAATACCTCCAGGCTCCATTGCAAAAGATTCCAGAATCTGCAGATTTGTCAAGAAGTTGCTAAAATTGCTCCAAAACCTTTAAAACCCAAAGCATTGCCATTGTTTTGGGTGTGATTTCTTTGATATGTGGAGGAATCATGGTAAGCATTTTCACATTCTCATGATTTCAAAGACGAAAACAGAAGATTAGCAGTGCTTATGAGACAACAGACAGTACAATAAGTATTGATAATTCAAAGGATTTTGGACAAAAATATATCACTCCACTTATTAGTCTAGAGTACTCAAATGGTTGGAATCCTTTGGCATATGAAGGAACAGGATGTGAACGCTTTCAAAGCTTTAGATTTAACCTTAAAGAAATCGAATCTGCAACACAGTATTTCTCTGAAAAGAATCTGCTGGGAAAAAATGACTATTGTGTTGCTTATAAGGGGGTATTTAGAGACGGGTCTTTTTGTGGTCATCAAAGCATAAATAAGATGAGTTGCAAGACAGTGGAATTGGAATTCCAAGAGGGTCTCAAGACTTTGTCATCACTTCGGCATGGAAATGTGGTTAAGTTAAGAGGCTTTTTTTGTTCCAGAGGTAGAGGTGAGTGCTTTCTTGTGTATGATTTTGCACCCAAAGGCAATCTATTGCATTTTATGGATGCAAAAGATGGGAGGGTGCTCAACTGGCCTGCCAGATTAAGGATTACACATGGTGTTGCGAAAGGTAAGTCGTAAACCCTTATTCCCAGTGGATTTCCTTGTTGGTATTCACCTTTGGTTTGATTTTAGATATAAGTATACTTATGAACCATACACATTCTGTCTTAACTAACACATTCACAAATATCTTCAACAAACTTCACTAACATATACCTCTCTTAACCCTGGTGTGATACGCATCTTGAGGTTACCAAGTCCAAGGTTATGTATTTGTGTCCCAATATTTTATATATAGGCCTTTTTGTTCAAACCTAATGAATCCAATGTACTATCTTGATTCTAATTCTATATATTTAATGTACCTAAGCCCTATGTACACATACAAACACACAGGATTGATGGATCAATAGTACTCTCAATAGAACTGACCTTGCATTGCTAATTTGTCGTCTAGATTTAATACACTAATACCAATGCACACACAGAAATACAAAGAATTGATGGATCACCCCACTCTCATTGGGTCTGATATCACTTCATATCAGTTCTTGAATCTCTAGGCATGACTAGAAACTAGCATAGGCCCATCTAGAACTCTGGGTCCAATATGCCCCTCGAAATTGTATATTTGTGCCAAGTTGTGAATTCGATATGCATCCTTGATCTTCACAACCGTGAGCTGTACATCTGACCTGGGTTTGGATGGGTCTCTACTAGTTTCTACATCCAATGCACCCAATACATTATCGGAATTCAATGCTCTGTTGCACAAAGGTACACACAAACAAGAAGAGGTAATGAGTCACCCGACACTCACCCAGGTTGTGGAATGAACTGCACTTCTCTAGGTGAAACCAACTAATAAAAATAACTTTTGCGCAAATGCATAAGCTACAAACATCTTTATTTGATCTCAAAAAGAACAATTAGAGGAATGTTACACAAAATTCCCTGGCATGGAGAAGTTGCCACATATACAGTGCAGGAAAGCAGATGATGATGCATCATCATATAAACTTGTTCAACCAATATTCCACATTTTCAAACACAATTCCCAACCCTTTGGGAAAATCATTGCACCGGTGGTATTTAAAAGCATGTAAACTAGCACAAATCATCTCTATTTGTTACATGCCCATAGGTATCAAATTTCCCAAGGTACTATTCTCAATGTGTCCCTGCAACTATTTAAAGAGTGTTTTATGGAGGCAAAAAAATAGACATTGACACCTTAAGGAATTTGGTTACCTCTCTTTGTGTAACAACTCCATGCAAGTGTCAGGTCCGTTTTAAATTTTAGAAATGTTATTTAAAAAAACTAACATATCTGTTATAGTACATTGACCCCACGATACACAAAAAAACAAAGAAATGTTGATAGATTCCTAGGACGCAAAAATATTGAACATCAACCAACTCCATAGATTCATGGAAAACATACCCCATTCATGGAAAACATACCCGCATTCAAGAATTTGGAGTATTTCCTGCTTTTGTAATCAGAATTCTCCATGAAAGGAACATATTTTAATAAAATAACTTGTAAATAGGTCATATCATTGGTATGGTATATTTTAAGCCTGTCATTTATTTATTTCTATATTTATTCACTGTTTGGTTTTGTTGTCTAGTATCGACCTGTGCAGGCATTGGCATTGAGTATCTGCATGAAGGCATAAGCAAAGATGTTGTGCATCAAAACATCTCAGCTTAGAAGATTCTTCTTGATCAACACTTAAATCCTCTTCTTTCAGATTGCGGTCTGCATAAACTATTAGCAGATGACATTCTGTATTCAATCCTGAAATCTTTTGTAGGCATGGGATATTTGGCTCCAGAATACACCACAGTTAATCGTCTTACAGAGAAAAGTGATGTGTATGCTTTTGGAATCATACTGCTACAACTTCTCACTGGAGAAACAAGGATAAACTCTTCTTCAATAAGGCCTCTTGTACAATCGGGGAGGCCAGATGAATTCATCGATATAAGCCTAGTGAAGAAGTACTCAAAAGAGGAGGCTTCTCATTTAGCACGCATTGCATTGGACTGCACTGGTGAGGTTGCTGCTCAAAGGCCTCCTATCAGTGTTGTCTTGAAGAAACTAGCCAAAATTGATGACAAGGGGCAATTATGACTACTTCAATTCACTTGATCAGGCATGGCATTTTATAACATGGATCTGTTTTGTTTCTTCGTCTGAAGACCCCTATTTGGTCTTTTGTTTAAGGATCCATATCCATGTGTAAGAGGTTTTTTATTTACTCAAAATACTCACTAACACTGTGGGATCCTTCAAATCCCTTGATCCAAATACTTTTTTTCTTCCTGTATAGATTATACATATGTCAACATTTAATCAAGAAAACAAATTAAGCCCTTTCAAAAGTGAATTTCAGTTTTTGAATTTCGATGTTTGAATTATGCAAGTAGTCTTCAATAGCTTAACTGTTTGGTACAACACTTCCATTCACTATCTTAACTATCATGGTTCTATTCCTTCATTTTCTGTTTCGAGCCTTGAGAGAGCATTGCGAAGTGCGGCCATTCTCTCGTAGGCTATTTTCCAATTTACATTGTACTATGAATAAGGAGATCAAATAGTGGGGTTGGCAGCCATAATTTTCTTTCAGTTCCATAGGTTTCAAAGAAAACCTAAAAAATAGACTTTAAAAACTTGGATTTCAAAAGAGTAAAACATGGAGATCAGACCACCATGGAAGATTACCAATCAAATTCACATACCTTGTGAGCAAAGCTTTTCCAATAGGACAACTGGAAAACATTTATTGCCACATTAAGCTGCAGATAAGGTTGCTTTGACTCACATGGGACCATGACTCAGTCGCATTAACTATCAAGGCGCGTGGAAATAGCAAAGGTCTTGCTAGGGAGCAATTCAAGTGTTTTTTTGCTTTACTCAACGGAAACGGGCATTTTAGAGGTGTGAAAAACCACTTTGAATTTTTAAGATGATTTTAATTTTGGCATTGAAAGAGGCAATGGCCAATAAATTCTAAATACCCTAAAAGTTAGGTATATAATACAAACACAAACTTACATCATGACAGAGAAATTTCACAAACCTACAACATGGCAGGGAAATTTCTTTACGTCTTCCAGAATCCAACCTCCAGATTGTTGCTAACCAGTGAGGCAACATATAGTAAGTAATTTTAATAGCGATAACATTGGGAAAAAAGTATGAACAACAAGAACCTTGAAAAAAATATAATAGCAACTACTATAAAACCATTTTTTTTATGTAAAAAAAGTGAATATTTATAGTCTATAATAAGAAGTGATATAAAAAACAGAGACACAAATAACCATGCTCGCCAGATAACATTTTGCATCAATTAAGTGCAAATCAGACTTAAAGGCAGTTAATAGAAGCACACAATCCGTTCAACAAGAATAAATTACTGTAAAAAATTCAATAAGTGCATCCATATTTTTTGAAAGGACTGGAATGCAATCTTGTCAACAAGAATTTCTTTCTATATTTAATTTTTTTTAATCAAATACCATCCTACATGGATTAAATTTGAAAGAAAACCAAAATACAAATAAAAATGAACTTTTGAATTCCAGGGTGGTTTGTTTATGGATTTGTATTGCTTAGAGGGACAAGAGTAGAGGGGTTGGGGTTTGCAAGTAAAGGATCTGTTGGTGGCACTAGTTAGGTTGGTGTTACTTGGGGTGGCAGTTTTGACCTGTTTTCTGATTTCTTGTATCTAACTTGTATCTAATATTTAATATGTAGTAATTGTTAGCCTTGAATGATAAAAATTTGGACTCAAACCAACTACTCTTCCGAGGACTATTCTCTTCCCCGTAACAATAACCTTCACATATTTGAGAATTGTTGTAAATATGCTCCTCAACTAAATGCTTTCTATAAAACAATATTTCCCTAAATTAAGAATAAAGGAAAATTGCGTTGCTTGCTTTAACTTTAACTTGAAAAAAGGTAAACTACATTGCTTGTTTTTACTTTAACTTAAAAAAAAACTCCAAAATTGGATTATTCTAAGCAAATTTAGGTTCAAAATAAAACAATATTTCCCTAAATTTAGAATAAAGGCAAAGTACTTTGCTTATTCTAACTTTAACTTCAACTTCGGGAAAAACCACCGAAAATTGGTTTATTGGAAACAAATTTAGGTTCAAAATATAGTAAGGTAAGTTCAAAAATATATAACTCATTTTAAAAATGTTCAAATTTTGATATTTTTCATATTTAGAAAATTTTAATTTTTTAAAATGAAATTTTCTTGTATTTATATTTTTTCATATAACATTAATTGCTTTTTATTTTTAATTTTAATTAAACAGCTTAAATTTAAAAATATGTTATTTAAATATTTTTTTAATATTTTCTTATTTTTTAAGATTTTTATTTATAAATTGATAATTTAGTAAATGTTTTATGATTGTAATATTATTATTGTTTTAAAAATTATTAAACACAAAATCAATAACATGGAGATCATAGACTTCCAAAGGTAGCTTTTAATTCCACCTAAAACCAACTAAGGCTCAAGCGAGGTTGTACCATGGCCTGGTTAAACCACTAAGAGATCGACTAAAATGTTGAATTGCAAAATTTTAATAACATTAAAAATATTGGTACTTCTAAGTTTAAAGAGAAATTGTGGCATGAGAAAGATTTAGAGGCTAAAATAAAACTAAGATATTATAAGGAGGTCATCAACCATACTCTAGAAGATAAAAATATCTCTGTGTATTAACTAGTTCAAAGAAAAAAATTAATATAGCCAAGATAAGAAAGAACTTTCATGAGCTCCATAGTGAAACTGGTCGTTGGATAGTTCCTAAAACACCATGGATGGAAAGGATCTGTCGTCTCTGTGAGAATAGGAACATTGAAGATGAAAACCACTTCCTCTTAGAGTGCATTGGGTACACCCACATTAAGTTTCATAATCTTTATTGCAATACCAACCTTGCTAGCCTTTTAACTTGTCAAAATTATAATGAGCTCGGGAAGATTCAAACTAAATTTTGGTCTTAGTGGACGTTAACCGTCATCATCAATTTAAAAAAAATAGCTTAGTTTACTGCATTAATAATTTAAAAAAAAAATTTAAAATATAAAATTTTGTGTTTGTAAAATAGTGGTTTTTGTATTTTATTTAAAATAGAGTTATTTTTTTTCCTTTCGAATTTCTACAATACTTTATTAAAAAGAATGCAAAATTATCATTACTTTTACAATATTACGACAAAAAAAGTAATTAATTAATCAATTTAAAATATTTCTTCAATTACTTAATAGTTGCAATTTAGAGATAATTTTTAAAAATAAATAGACCATTCTATTGATAAGATCAACTACCAGCAATCATGGTTTTATATTATTTGGAATAAAATATGTTTTAAAAGTTGAAACTAAATTAAATTGAAAGTTCATGCATAAACTACTATGCATATTATTGGTGAATATATACAATGACATTATTCATTTTGATAAGTTTTCTTTATTTTAATTTTTTATTTTCATTTTGTTTAAAACTATTTATTATAATATAATTGAAATTTCAATCATTTTAATAATAAAAAAATCTAAAACATCTTATTAATTTAAAAATAGTTAAAAAATACATATTAAATTTATATTAGAATTTTAAAATTTATTAAGAAAATAATTGCTATAATTATTTATATAATAATATTTATGTTATATCAAATAAAATATCATATATAAGCTTATAATACTTATAGATTATAATAATAACCTATAATATATTAAATATTGTTTTTATATAATACAAAGATATAAATGGCATAATTGTTACTTTAATGTATAAAATATTATTTTTATATAATATAAAAAGTAAATAATATAATGGTTACTTATAAAAAATTATTTATATATAATATAAAATAATAAAATATAAATAATATGATGGTTGAATAATATTTTTATTTAATATAAAATTAGCCTGCATTGTTCTTTCTATATGACAAATAGTAGTAAGTGATTATTTTTTAATAGAAAAGTTACAGATTTTAATTTTTTTTTATAATTTTATTTGTAATTGAGTTTTTTAAGTAATAATAATATTAATTTAAAATTTAAAATAATTTTATATAATTACATATTATAAATATATTATTAAATTTATAATTATAATTCAAATTATTGTGTTTTACGTTTCAATTGTTCCATAATTTAATATGTTGAATTGGTTTTAAAGTCAAATTCTAACCTAAAATATAAATTAAAAGAGTACATAAATGGTTTGTAAAACCCCAAGGACCATCACCTTATATAGAACTTTCTTATTATAAATAAATAGTTAAAATTATATTTCATGATGTATATGACTTTGATAATTTTTTAGAGTTGAATAAGGAACTTTCTTTCTTGAAAAAATGCATGTTGTAGAATTGTACTAAAATGTAGGTTTCAAACATATTAAAGATTGCATGAAATTACTTATCTCCAACTCCAATTAGATATCACTGATTTACAAAGAGCTAAAATATTAAGGTGGGATCCATCATCAACTAGTTGGGCCCTTATGAGCTTATGTAACTTTTATATAAACTCTTGATCTTTAAAAGCCCCCAAACATGTATCGCTTAATTGGGTTGATTTTTACTTATTTAAAAGATTCATAAGAATCAGGTGAGATCTTTGACCAATGCCATATATGTGGGGCCCCCATCAAGTGCCAAGTGAATAGAGCACCCTCTGAGGAGAGATTCATTTGTTGTATGTGCAACTCAACTCCTCTCTTCTCATTCAATTGTTTATCTAGTTTGAAGCGTGCTTCTAACCACCCATTACTGTGAGGTAGTTGAAGTTTCTTCAAATGTTACTCATCTATACACATGGTTGATGAAAGAGGTGGTCCATCTTGTGAATGTTGAAACTTTTTACCTAAAGCTATTAAGTTGAGTGCCTTCTTTAATTGGGAATTTCATGTCTTTAATTAAAATGTTTTTTTTTTCTTTTTGGAAAGAGGATAAGGTCAAAGGATTCCTTTCTGAGCTTTAATTTCTTGGGTTTTATGCTATACATTTAAAGTGTATTGGAAAGAGGTAAACGACATGGTAATGCTATATTCCTAAAGTGTCTCGAGAATACTTAGTAAGTAACTTTTGAAATTTATTTAAAATTTAAAGGGTGAAATAATTTTAATTTGTAGTAATTATGTGAAAATGTCACTTAATTAAATATTGAGTTTTTTTTTGTTACAAGTTTGCATAGTAGCAATGCTTAGTGTAATTGGAAAGTTATTTGCCAAATTTTTCAGTTCATGGATAACAAGTGGAGAGGAATAAAACCCAATACACTAATTGTAGTCTTGTTCTTAGATCAAGTTGAAAATTGCTTCTACAAGATGTTCCCATGCCTCATTATGGCTCATTTTCAAAACATCAATGAGTTCTAGGGTATTGCTCCTGCAAACACAATGCTTGGCTTATTAGTATTATCCAAAGTTTCACTAATGCAAAGACATCACTGATCTTGATGTTTGAAGATCTTGATGTCAGTAAAGGAAAGAGGATTAGAATCAACTTGGTATTATAAAGGGTAGGTGTGTTCTCAACATTATTCGAAGTGAGCTTTTGAAGATTAATCATTGTTTTTTTTTCTTGAAGGTATGTGAATGTATCAATCTCTACACAAAACCAACTAATATTTCTAAATATCCACACAATGTTAAGGCTCACTAAAACGTAGTTAAGTCTCACATTATAATTACCACATTAAGGTCATGGTGTTCATTGAATACGTAATCACGCAATGGAGGTATGTATTTCTTCACCCTCCTTCCATACAGTTCATATATAAATGAAAGTAATATATAGTTGAATATGTTCTAGGGATATTTAGGAGACAAGAAATGACACCTTGTAAGAGCTCTAAGTGATATTTTTAAGAATGGTACAAGATTGGGCCAGTATGAAGGTTTCTTGGGTTGGGGTTCAACTCCACAAGTACTAGCTATAAGTTTCATTGGTTGTTCAAATCGACTACGTAGGCTGGATGTATTTCCTCGAGGTCTGCTAACAAAGCTATTAAGCTAGATGGGACTTTATATAGGTATAAATTGAAGATTTAATTTGAATTTGGTTTTATATATTTCCTCAAGGTATTTCTAAGGAGAGAAGGAATATAGGTGAGGCATACGTAGTTATTAATAGGTCCTTAAGTAATATCCCTAGATAGGGTAGTTGCGATTTTGGGAAGAGTTTACTCCAATTGCAATTATTGTGTTTTCCATCATTTTATTTGTTTCCATTGAGCTTCCTTTATATCATTTATTGCTTCCATATGTAAGTAGATTGACCTTCATTTCTTTCAAAGTGACATTTTCAATGCTTATATGTATTTATAGATTGACAAGTGCTTGATAGAAGTGTGTATGCCATAGCTCATCAAGTTGAAGAACAAGGCCTAACAAAACATGAGATCTTTACATTAGCTTTAGGTTTCAATTTTAGGAATATCACCTACTTGAATCAGGATGTTCAAACTAGCCTCAAGAACATATAGCTTTAATGATGTTACTTGAGACTATCCTACCCTACTAAAGTAGCTAAAGGAAAAATGACCAAATATGTCTAATTGATCGAACATATTTGAATGCTCGTATGAGGTTGAAAATGGTTTAATGAAGTGGTGAAAAGGCTCTGTTGATGAAAAACATGTAAAAATTCTTGTTGAAGTTAATAATACACATTTATTTGAGATGTCACTATGAAGACTATGTAATTGTGCATGGAGAGGACTCATAAATTAGTTGTAGAAGAGGACACACAATGAGGAAGGTATCATATTGTTTCTATCAAAGTTCCTTCCACAAAATTTCTTGACTTGTATTATGTCAATGTCAACTCAGGAAGGCATAGTTGTGTCATTGTGGATGTCACTCTAGGACCTACTTGAATATGGTATGATAGTTTAATCTCATTTAGGTTTTATGGTCATACAACAAATTCACAAAATAGATGTTGCCATTTATATGTTGTTGCTAATTCCTTTATATTTGGAACCTTTGAATAGATGTCAACTTTCTTGGCATTTTCCTTTAATGGGTATTGTGCATACTTGTTAAAATGGACACATAGCTCCAAAGCACTAAAAAATTCTAGTGCCCCATGAATTTGAATGTTGTGAGTACATAATCTCTTTGAGGCAAAACAATGGATGAAATAAAAGCATTTGATCTTGTAGAGCATTTGAGTTTCCACTTATCATCCACAAGTACAGTTAACAAAGCTCAAAATAGGGTGGCCCATCTACCAGAGCACCCATATGTTTAAACCATCTCAAAAAACAACTACGCATGCATAATTTATAGTCCTTGATACAACAAACAAGCTTTCCTTAGTACCAACCATAAACAAAGAGTCATCATGTTATATGACGTTGGGTGGAAGATAATCACTACCCATAATAATTCGCACAAAAAAAACTCTCTTTTTTATTTTATCACATCTACTTTTTCCTCTTACGACGTATTATTGCACCTTTTGGGGGCAATTGCTAGTTATTATTGTTATAGAGATTATAGTTTGTCCCTCATCGATGACTTTTCATTAATCTGAACTTTCCATAATCATCCAAACAAAATCGCACAGAAGATAATTGAAATCCACCATAGAAATTTTGAAACAAATTATAAGAAATTATTGGTGTGATTTTAATAGGAAACCTACCACTTTAGTGATTAGTAAATGAAAAGTGGAAATACCACTCAATAATGGCTTTATTTTATATGATAATAATTCAAGGTTTGTAAACAATGTCATTATAATTAGTGGTATGATATTTTGAGAGAAATATTTAGCAGATATTTCAACAACCAATTACAAATTTCGGCAAGAAAATCAGGGTAGGTGGAAGATCCAAATATGGAAGGATGTCCAAAACTGTACGTCAATGTAGATATTTTGTAGCCCTTAAAAATCATATTTTAGGATAGAATGTGCCTTCGGTTGGAGCCTTGACATCACACTTCTTAACTTGTCTGATGTTGTCTTTTTAATGCCATGAAGTATTCTCTTGCAATTTGGTGTTTTGCAGGCCTACAAGTCATCAAGTCTAAGGAGAGAGTCTAATTAATTGCTACATCTATGCGAAATGTTTATTTTAGTAGCTCTGCGACATTATCTTCTTCTAAACATGACCGTCATGAAGAAAGTTCCTCCAGTGATGGAGGCGATTTTGCAGCATATGAATATCCGAGCAATAAGTCCTCGCAGGATTCTATTTATATGGATTGTGAAAGCGAGTGCACCATGTCTGAGAATGATGAACGTGCAGTTGATAAAATTGCTGCAACCTTCACAGTCCCGGCAGGTGGAGCAAAAAATCAAGCTCAAAGAAAGATTCATGTTATGGAGAGAAACTTCATATGGATTGGGGTGTACCAAAACAGATAGAGAAACCGTAGAAATCAATCCCTTCCCAATATGCAAGAGAAACCAAACATCTAACACTAAAGGATCTTGAATCATACCATGATTCCATACGGTTGAAGTAGATCCCCGTTGAGCTTTTTCCAATCCCGTTTTTGTTAGCAATTTGCTCTCAACAACAACAAATAAGACAAGCATGCTATATAATATGGTGTTAGATCTATTCTAGCATATATAATCAACAATGTATAAGCAATTAAACAGCTTCAATATTAATTTAAATGCACATTATTGGGAAAGAAAAGATATTTCTATTAATCAAATTAGAGATTACACAAGTGACAACCTCTGTTGGCACGTCTGCGAACCAGAGAAACTGAGTCCTCCACCTGGGCCTCCACCACCTCAATCCTCCATCTATTGATAGCAAGCTCACAAGCAAAGGCAAGCTTGGGAAGAACACGAAGTGCTCCAAGGGACAAAGGGATGCAGACTCAAGTATAAGCAAGCTATGACAACAATGGACTATAGTTTTCTTGCTCTTCGATTCCTCCCTTTCAATGTATCCAAGGGGTTCCTTATATAGCACTCCAAAGGGGTAATGGAGGGTTAAATCCGAGCGATCTTGAGGCATGTGGAAGGCCAAGACACAAGTGGTTCGGACACACATCGATGAAAACTCCAAAACTATTTGGCCTTGTGCACACATCCCGATGTACTCAGTTTTGAGGTCAATATCCACGTATATACATGAGTATGGGATTAAAAGTCGCGTACATCAATAAACAGGTGTTTTTAGGGATGAACTTGGAAACATCAAAGTATAATATTGGTCCATGGGGTCCAAAGAGTCTGCAGAGGGATAGGAAAGGCCATAAATGTGTGATCAACCATGTGTGGTAAAATCAATTGTAACACAGATGCTTAGTGACAAGGCGATCCTCCCAATCATCAATCAATACACGGACCGACATATAAACACCAGCCTCATAACCTTGCTCCATCGTCAAGCCCATGTCGCGCTGAGATCTACCAGGACCGCTACTTCCTCTGTGAGGAGTGCCCCGCTACGAGGACATGGCAACGATCATAGACTTCTGAATCATATGAGTGGAGTGAAACGGTTGCAGGTACGAGTGCAGAACAAATCTACTTAGCAACAAGGAGTCACGGTTGAATGTTGTTGTGGGGGAAGGCCTAAGACAAACATCGTAAACCAAGACCAGGAGCCATGATATGATCCCTCCTACGTCCTCATCCCTCTTCCTTAACTATTCTCGATGGAGAATCTCAATGGCTTCACGCTCCAACTCCAAATTCATAAGGCTACAGTTAATGCGGTTGGTACTACGACGACATTCTCCCATCGTCGAAGGGGACACCTTCCTTAGCAAACATAAATGCATTTACCTGCTCGGGAGATCGATTTAAATCCGTAGTATGCAAGGTGCCACATTATCAGCTCCCATGTCGAAGCGCTATGCATTGTCGATAAAGCATGTAGACACCCGCATCTAGGAAATACCTATAGATATTGCCAATGATGTTTTTAGGTTTTTTTAATGGTATACCCTAATATTTATGATTGAAATTCTCATGATAGTCATGGGAATAACTAATGCAATTTAATTAAATATTACTAACACTTTGAAAAGGAAAAACCTAAAACAAGTTTTCCTAGATTCATTTTATGTGTAATCAATTTACTTCTAGGATTTTGTCAATAATGGCAATTTGCGTTCTTTACCACAATAATGTCAGGGTAGTATTCTCTAGGCAGTTTCTCTGAAAACACTGATGATGCTAGTCTTAGGTGAATAACAACCTATTGAATCTATGCATCTCTACTTTGTGATATAAACAATTTAAAGTTTTATTGAGATAATTACTATTCAAGAAAAATGAATGAAATGAGTGCATTGCAATTAGAGATGCCTTTTGAAAAAATAATCAAGCCTTGAAAGAGATGGTTTAAATAAATGCTAAATCGTATAAGAAAAGCAAAATAGATGTAGATAATTAATTATTCTTAAGATGAATGTTATGGAAAGTCTAAAGTGTAGCATAGGAAATGGCTAAGTCTATAAACGACGGGAAATCATAATGGAGGGAGAAAAAGAAAACTTCGACGTTGTTATTGTTAATATGTTTTTATGTGCAAATGGATCATTTAGGTGGTAAAGCAACATATTATTACACATGATTAAGTCTCTTTACTAAAATTCCAAATTTTTTGAGATGTTTTAATTTAAGTATTTAGTATTGGAGTAAATTAAAAGGCGAATAAACTTAACTATCGTTGTAAATCTAGATTGTCAAAAATTTTAAAAAAGAAAAGAAAGTGGATAATGGTAAAACTTTATTTTATTGTAAAAAAAATTACTTAAAAATCCAGTTTGTTTAGTGGGAACAAAATGTCGTTATAAAAAGTTTATTGGACAATTCCAAAAACCTACTCTTCCTATACATCATGACAAAATTGTAATTAAATAAAATCGGTAATGCCTAAAACTAAAACTAGACAAGAATCAAGACACTCATTTTTTAGGAGTTGTTGGATCCCCTTTCTTTCCTTTGGTCCATTTTTTTCCTCATAAAATAATTTCCTTATAATTTTGGATATAAAGAATTTTCCCATTTTCTCACTTAATATTTTATGACGAAAATTTCTCTTTTCTATACTTGATCCTAGCATTGTTGTAACATAAAATAATTTCTTTAAAATTTTGGATATAAGGAATTTTACCATTTTCTTTCTTAATTTTTTATGACGAACATTTTTTTTTCTTTACTTGACTCTCACATTGTTGTAAAACACGCATTTAACAAGCATCCTTTAAGGAGGGACTGTGAAAATTAGTGGGATGGCACAGATAGGTACAATTTACATTTCAAGCATATAAAGGTGGGAAAAACCTTCTTGTGAATTGAGGTTAAACTTTCTTATTTTAGTGGCCTTCTTGATTATCAATTTTCAGATACCATATGCCCAAGGGTTGTGTGCATAGACTTGGGAAAATGCTGGGCATCATCATCCATTAATTGTGAGTAGAAATATTTGTTTCACAATGCCCAAAAAAACTAATCATTGTTGGATTTTTTAAGGCTACCAAAATCATCATACTAGGCATTTGCTACATTGTAGTTGTACTAGAGTTACATCCCTATCATATCTACAAGGTCTACATGTTATAAGTTGCAACTATTTGATTATATAAATGATGGAATGACAATATTGTGAGAATTAACCCATCTATGCCATGATTCACAAGGTTTAAGAGTTGATAATTATTTGAAGGAAGTAATATCAAAAGTAAGATTACCTCCTTTTGCATGTATATATTGTTGAATTTAATGTTTGATTTAGATTATTCATTTAACTGCTTTAAACATCCTTATTTGATGACTAATGTAAGCGTGTTAATAATTTGACCTTAGTATTTTACCAATAGACAAGTCATGCTCCTATGCACTGGAGAAGTCAGCTGGATAGCCACAACAATAGGGGAATCATGGATTCGAAGCACCTACCAAGATACCTTGTCTAGTAGGTGTCACCATGTATGGATGAATCAAGGCCTACATAATCTCAAGTTAGTTGTAGTAGCTTAATGGCGCACAATCCTGAAGCAGTAATGAAGACTATGTTCGGTTGAAGAGACTAGATGTCATTTGATGAAGCTATTTCATTTATTTTGTCTTTAAATGGCAGAGTGAGCAAGCCCAAGGGGTTGCCACTCCCGTGCAGTTATCATTTGGATAGACTTGTTATTGTTGTCGAAGTTCAAAACACTTATTATGTATTTTCAGGTTTAAATAAATGAGAAGGACATATTTTGCAACACTTATATGAGTAATCTCTCGATTCTTGTAGTATCATTGGGTAGGTCCCATCTAGGGTCAATACATGGATCTCTTGTCCTTAGATTAATTATATTATATTTTGTTATCGTTTTATGCAATGTTGTAAGGAGTTGATGTTTTTTGTACAATTTATGCATGTTCTGTAATTTTTTTATAGAAATCTTTCATTTCATTTTTTGTGCACATATCTTCCTTGTTTATGCTTTTAGTAGTTAAGTTTATGTTTTCTCAAGGCTAACTACTTTATATGCATGCATCTATTATTCAATTAAATTAATACTTACCCTCTACATCTCGAGAATTTGCATGGAATTGGTAGCTACTATGTTTCATGCATCTTATATATCCAAGCCACAGTAAGGAAATTATTTACCTTTAACTACTTAGCTAAGTTGGGGAAGTTGGTCTATCTCGCCACTCTGGGAATGATAAAGAAGAAAGTGTTAAGTAGTATAGTTAGATATTGCATTTTTGCAATTTGTAGATAGGTGTTATCTCCATTTTTAAATAGAATACTTTCTGGTTGATTAAATTAGGTTCACTTACTTTTATTAGTTTAAATTCCCATTCCTCACGGAGCTAAGGTTTCTACTGCTAGGGTTTTGATGAGGTCTGCGCCGCCCCCCTGTCATGGAACCACCTGATTCCACACCGAATGATCGACATGCTGGCCTTGATGAAGGATTCAGAAGAATCGTATCCTCTCAACCTCCTGTCAAGCCTCCTCCAGGAGACTCCTATTTCGTCAAAAGAGTCGAAGTGTCGGATGTTAAACTGTCCTCCCTGGAGTCTAAGTATAAATATGTAACGCTCCATGAAAGAGGTCTGGTAGGCCACTTCACTGGACTCTGGCCTTATCCTCGCTTAGTAGAAATATGGTTGAACAAAAACTAGTGTCCCCTAATACAGGGAGAAGTACAACAAATTTTTTGTGGGAGAGGCTTCTTCATCTTTCTCTTCGAAGAAAAAGAAGATAGAGATTTAAACTTTAGGAATGGTCCATACTTCATGGGACCTAGAGGCATGTACCTCAACAAGTAGGATTTATCCTTTGATCTCGAAAAGGATATCCCCTCCTCAGTCTGGGTCTGGGTAAAGTTTCCTCATCTTCCACTCCACTTCTGGAATGATGAAGATCTCAAATCCATAGGGAACTTGCTAGGGAAATATGTAGAAAAATCCAAGCTGAAACCCCCAATGTTCTCCTGTGCAAGAAATTGTGTTGAAGTAGATATGGAAAAAGGTCTTCCAGAAGCAATCAACCTCTCCATGGAAGGATGGATCCATCTCCAAACTGTCGAAGACGAGCAAATTCCCTTCAACTGTAAGGTATGCCACGAATATAGGCACTTTGCAAAATCTTACCCAAAGAAATATCAGTTGGAAGAAGGAGAGATACAAAGAGAAGAATGGAACGAGGTCTGCTAAAGGAAGGGAAACAAGCCAAGTACCAGTCAGGTGAACTCTCCAACAAAGAAGTTGAAAGTCTTAGAAAAAAGATTTACGCCTTGGCCTTAGAAGGCCCGGAGCGAGCATAAACAATTAAAGCAGAAAAAGAATATACCCAACAGGAGAACAAGGAAGAGGAACCGGTTTTAAAAGAAATAGGGAAAGAAGAAAGCTATGAGCCCATACTCCCATTGCAACCCTATGTTGAAGTAAGGCCAGAATCATCTCAAAACTCAAAGGATCCATAACGAGATCTAGAGCAAAGGCACAAATGGAAGACACGTTAGAATGCAAAGAAGAAGAAGCAGAGCCCTTAATAAAAAATGAAGAAAACCCAACAAATTTCATAGAGGGCAAGAAACAACGAGAGAAAAAGTAGCATGGAAGCAATCGAATGTTGATCACCTGGTCAAGACCTATCTATCAGAAAAGCAAGTAGTTGACCAGTTATAAGAGAAAAAGGATAGATTAGTACCACCAACAACCAGGAAATAATGAACCGTGTCTCCTAGAATTGCAGAGGCATATGAGGAAATCAAAATATAGAGGCCATTAAAAGATTCAAGTACTCAGAAAAAATTTCCATCCTCACAATCCAGGAGACAAAAAAGCAAGTTGAAGACTGTCTGGCATTCTTGAACAAGTTTTGGAAAAACAGAGAAGGTAAAGCAGTGAGCTCCCAAGGAGATTCAGGAGGTATGTTAACTTGGTGGGATAAAAATATTTTCAAATTCAAAACAACAATAGAGAATCGTCATTGGATGTTTGTTGAGCTCGAGTGTCTCGAAACTCAGGAGATAATATGGATAGGGAACGTCTATGGGCCAACATTCCGTGGAGATAAATAAGAGTTTTGGACTCGGCTTAAGCATCAAAGGAAAGGTAAAATGCACCTTCCATGCATCATAGCTGGGGATTTTAATGCTACTATTTCCCTCTATTAAAAAAAGGAGATTCTAAAGTGAGAGACCCCTTCAAGGATAGATTAAAAGATATTATGAACATCTAGTGACTTGACATCAAACCTAAGGAAAGAAAATTCACTTGGAGCAATAAACACATTGGACCGAGACACATCGTAGCACAGTTGGACAGAGATTTGGTAAGTTCATATTTCTTATAGAATCCCTTCCTTCCAATGACTAGACTCCTTGCCTTTGCAGCTTCTAATAACAAGCCCATTTTGTTTTCCCTCAAGCCAATTGGAAATATGGGGCCTCTTCCCTTCAATTTTTCACCAACTTGGATTTAAGAACTAGGTTTCTTTGATACAGTCAATCAAGCCTGGAAATTTTTTTATCAGGGCTCCCATGATTTCATCTGGGAACAAAAGCTAAAAAATGTGAAAAGAGAACTCAAATCTTGGTTGGAAATGCGTAATCAAACTCTCAGGCAACAAAAAATATCCTTAATTAAATCCTTAGAAGAGATACAGGAGCAAATGGAACAGAAGTAAGTAACCAAAGAAGTGTTGTTGAAAGAAGAAGAAGTGGACAAAAAAATCCTCTCCATTCAACAAAAGGAAGAAGTCAAGCTCAGACTAAAATCTAGATGCTTATGGTTGAAAGATGGAGATCAAAACTTCAAGTTCTTCCATTACCAATGCAAAGAGAACACAAGAAAAATACAATAAAGGATATCAAGATCGAGAATGAAAAAAAAAACAATCTTGAGCAAATTAGAAGGGAGATAAAAGAGCACTTCGAAGAACTGTATTCCAAAGATGATATGGTCTCCCAAGAAGAAATGATCTCTCTTAGAAATGAAATTCCCATTATTTTAAGTGAAGATCTAAACCATGTAAATCAACCCATCTCCTTTGAAGATTTTCGCAATGCAGTTTGGTCCCTGTATCCAGATAAGGCTCCGGGGTCAGATGGCTTTTCCATTAGTTTTTACAGAAGTTGCTGGCATATAATGAAAAAATATCTGGTAAGAATGATAATTTGGTCTCAATCAAAAGATAATATTGGAGGCGCTACAAAATCCACCTTTCTCGCTCTTATTCCCAAAGAGAAGAATCTGACCACCATCAAAAGATACAGACCTATCTCACTCTACAATTCCTCTTACAAAATCCTTTCCAAAGTCATTTCCAACAGAATCAAGAAGGTCATTATGCTTCTCATGTCTGAAAATCAAGGGGGTTTCATAGCAGGTAGGTAGATTTATGAAAATATCTTGTTGGTTTAGGAATTTATTCATTCAATTCAGAGTCGCAAAGAAGTAGGTATGGCAATTATAATAGATATTGCAAATTCTTTTGATAGAATAAGGAATTCTTATATCTTTGAAGTTATGAAAAACTATGGCTTCCCTTCCAATTTTAAAAGATGGGTCAAAGCCTGTATAAGCAAACCCTGGATTTCTCCCCTCATTAATGGTTGGACTACCTCCTTCTTCCAATATCAAAGAGGTATTCGGTAAGGATTCCTAATGTCCCCCTTTATCTACATCCTTGTAGTAGACTCTCTCAATAGAAAACTTAATAGGATGAAGATTGAAGGAAATATCCCAGGCCGATTAGATTCTCCAGAGGCATTCATCCCATCAACCATTCCCATCAACCATGCCAGGGTAGTGCTTCAACCCCAAATCTCTAGGCATTTCAAAAACACTCTAGATATCTTTCTCAAAGTCTTTGGTAGCCAAATCAATCCCAACAAGTCTTGGTTGTATGGATGGAACAACAATCCCAGCACTCTGCGAAATATAGCTAATATTTTGGGAATAAAGGTCAATCTCCAATGGAATTCCTTCATTTATCTGGGGGTCCCCATAGTCAACAGAAAATGTACCACCTTGGTCTAGAGTCCTATAATTCAGAAGCTAAAAAATAAAATACAGGCTTGGAGCACTATTTGGCTCAACTTAGCAGGAAAAGTAGTCCTCATCAAATCTATCTTAGCCTCTTATCCCATTTTCTCTTGTGTGATTTTTCTGGCGCCTAAATCCGTGATCAATGTCCTTGACATAGAGATAAGGAATTTTTTGTGGCAAGGTGGTAAGACACAAGGGAAAAAATTCAATCTAGTAAACTGGGACACAATTATGGAGGAAAGGCGCAATGGAGGGTTGGGGATCAGGGACCCTAAACTAATGAACAGAGCTTTGGGAGAAAAATTGGTTTGGAGGATGGTCACTGGAGAAAGGAATGGTGGAAGGATGTTACAAGGAAAAAATATAAAAAAAAAAATAGATCCAACTGTCTAGATCATCCCTAGACAAGTTAAGGGACTTCTATATGGAGTCTCTGCAAAAAAATTGTTGGCCTAATTAAAGACAATATGTATTGGATCCTAGGAATGAAAAAAAATGATATGGTTAGATCCTATCCTAGGTCGACCCCCTTTAGAATATGAAGTGAATATCCCCAATCTTCAGAGATGGATGCAAATGTAAGGCATCAAAAAACTGAACGAGCTAGCTATTTGGGGACCTGGGGGTGAATGGACCAGAAGGAAAACCTTGCACCCTCCCCCTCAACTTCGTAGAGACTATGAATATTTTGCTTCCTTTCTCCACGACATCACCCCACTCAACTCCATAGATGAATATGCACGAGACTGGGGTAAATCAAGGCTCTACACAGTCAAAGAAGGATATCAAGCTTTGAAGCACAACAGAGGGAGAAATCAATAGAGAATTTGGGGGAAGGTATGGAACTCAGAAAACATCCTTAAGATCAACATATTCTTTTGGATTTTGGTGAAAAATAATCTCCTAACTGTAGAAAACTTAAGAAAACATGAAATACAAGGACCTTCCAGGTGCACTCTTTTCCTAGATCAAGAGGAAACCTCTCAACATCTTTTTCTAGAATTCCCCTTTTCCATACGAGTTTGGAATCTCCTTCTAGGACCTATAGATAAGAACTTTCACTTCCAGGAAATCTAATCAATATGATTCCAAACTGGAAAAGATGTTGCACAGGGAACATCAACAAGAAGAAGACTCTTCTTAGAGTGTGGTATACAGTCCCTAAAATTTTTTGCTGGAAAATATGGCTTGCCAGAAATAGGCTCATCTTCGACAACAAAAAGGTAGACCCTCAACATGATTCCTTCAAAGCTATGAACCTTATCAGTGAAAAAATGAATGCAAAGTAGGTCCCTTTTCCCCACTCCAAGGACCTTAGCCCAGAAGAAATCAACTAGTTGCAAGAAATTTTGACTCATAACTCTCTTCAAACCAAAGCTCCCTCTGAGCTATACTCTTGGAAAATTAGAAAAAAATCCAATTGAATTCCTTCTTTGGTGGCAAATCCAAAACACAACCACTCTCTTCTTTGACGGTGCCTCGAAAGGAAACCTTGGGGAGGCAGGTGCGAGTGGGATCATTTTCGATCCCGAAGGAAATAAAGTAACGAATTATTCCTGGGGTCTTGGAAGAAAAACCAACAATGAAGATGAATGCCTTGTGCTTCTCTTTAGAATGGAGCAGGTCAAGCAAAACAATATCACCAAAGTCATAGTCATGGGAGACTCTATACAAGTCATCCCAAAAATGATATATGGTTACGGCAAAGGATCAGTCAAAATTTGAAGGATTTACGAATGGATCCAAAAAACCTCTATAAATTTTCAAACTTCGTTTCTTCACATCCTTAGAAGCAATAATTCAGAAGCATACATCTTAGCAAACCAAGGGGCTAATCTAAAAGTCAAAATTTCTAGGGTGAATGGCAATTTAAAAACTTCAAGTTATTTCCCTTAGGAACATAAGCATGGTATGGTGGTCTCAAAGGGGGCACAAGGGTGGCATTGGTCCTGCTCCTAGCATCCCATCCTATGAAATTTTAATTAACCAAGGATTTAGAGTGGAATCACCCCCTCCTCGTCGAATACACAACAACCAGCGTTCTGCGAACATTCGACAACATGCAAGATTCTAGATGACCAACTGGTGTAGATGCAATTTTGGCATCGTAGCCCATGTGATGGGTATTAATAATAATCCTGCCTCCCTCAAGATGATAAGAAAGTCAACAAGAGTCATGTAAGGCGGTAAAAAGTTCCCCCCAACTCATTTTCGGGTCATATCGGTCACAACGCTATTTTTGTTTCTCCTTCTGTATATTTTTTGCATCCCCCAACTCTTGGCCTCCTCAACATTGATGATAAGGAAATGCCACCCAGCACACAAGCAGTGCAGACTCTATTTTTCGAGCATGCAGGATTGGTATCTTTCTCATTGATGGCAGGTAATGACAGGGATGTAACATTGAATGATTTGTAGGCTTCTCTAAAGGATATTAAGAAGCACCTCCACTGGATCTACAACATCATGAATAAGGGGGTTAAATAAGGAAATTCTACAATAAAAGAAGTTAAGTGGATGGCCAGGAAAATGGGAAACCATGATGCCGTAATCAAAGATAACCATAGAGATATTTATGAGCTTATGGGTGACTTTGGATACATGAAGGTAGATTTGCACAAGTTAGTCAACATGAATCAGTGCAGCCACTGTCAAACCTCTCCTGCAAGGGATCATCCAGTGGAGGAGACCTTAGAATCTCAGAAAGAAAAAGCTCCAGGGGACAAGAAGAAGCAGTAGCCTCAGTTTTATGGTATTTAATGTTTTTCTATATTTTAATTTTAGGTGTCTATGTTCGTATCTACCCTTCGAAGGGTTTCAAAAGTATTTTTTTGAACAACAGTAAGGCTTTGGTTATAGATTACAGCACAAATAGTTCAAGCCTTTTTGTGATAAATAGTATGAATATCATATTTTTGTCTCTTTTTTTGCATGCTTGGTTGTTTCTAGCCTTTTTATATATTATAATATCTTCTTGGTTCCTCTTTAAAAAAAAAATTAATTCCCATTCACACTACTAGACAAGTTTCTTCCTTTTGTATATACTTTGTTGAACCCTCTAAAGTTTGTATGAATCTCTAGGATGACAATTAAAGTTAAGGTTAAAATACACAATATTATTTTTGATACCTTTATCCCACCACTTTTTGGCACCATTTCCCGAGAGGTGTTTCAAACTACAAAAATAGAAAAAGAGAAAATTAGAAAATCATTCAATTTTCTTAGTATGCATGCCTTGAGCTAAAGAAGAATTTGGTATATTTTTTCCAAAAACCCCATTCGTTCTGAACCAAGATAAATCTATATAAGAGAATACGAATAAATCATGAGATAAATTCTCACCCTAGCCAATTCGAAAGAATAATTGATCTATTTGGAAACCCTCTTGTGAATCTGGGAGACCAAACCAAATAAAGAAGTTGAACAAGGAAACTCAACAGTAAATAATCCCATGGAAGAGGAAGAACAACTAATAATTTATTAGTTTCTAATTAGGGAAGCCAATGATGAAGAATCTAAGAAGAAAAATATCAATCCCGCTACCTTACCCAATTTTCATGGTCTTACTTCATAATATCCATATACTTACTTATTTGAGTTTGAGGTAATCTACAACACTTATGACTATATTTTAGATCCCCAAAAACTCATCTTTTCCCCTCCAATATGAAATAATCTACTTTGATATGGTTCATGATTTTGGAAAGAAATATAATCACCGCATGCAGGGATCAGATGAAACCTACCTTTATTGAAAAATATGGGGATAATTGAAAGACTAAAGATACTCAAGATAAAATATTTAAGATGTTTCAAGGGGAAAGTGAATCGCTGAAAAAGTATGAGGAAATATTATAGTTAAGTTATGAAATGACTCACACCTACACCTTAGATGAAGAAGCCCTCAAACTTCTACCCCTTAAAGGGTGAGGTAAGAAACCCTATATCTTTTATCTAATGGCGACATCTATTGAAGTCATATTATAATGAGATAAAACATATTTTCAAGGACCATTCTAGGTATACAATTATATTCGAAATATAATTATCCTAGTGTCCTAGAGATATTTCGTAGTGTCCTAAAGATACGTGAAAATAGATTTGATGCTTTGTAAAATTAGCCAGGGAAACATCCCCTTATTTATAACATATCATCTCATCCCTAGCCCAGTGTCCTAGGGATATGTGAAAATGTATTTGATGCTTAGATGTAAAATTAACCATAAGAAACATCCCCTTCTTTCTAACCTATTGTCTCATCCTTGTCCTAGTGTCCTAGGGATACGTGAAAATAGATTTGATAATTTAATACAAAGACATAATACTTGTGACAAGATAGCATCATTTATAGTGGAGAATTTAATGTGATAGCATATTTGGAAACTTGGTTTTTATTTTCAAGCTGAAAAAATCGTTCCTTGATATTCAAAAGAATCAAAGGTAACAAAGTACAATTCCTAGGATAATCAAAGAAATCCTTCCAAGAAAATTGACCATAAAACAAACACAAGTGTTACCAAAACAACCAATCCCAATGCCCGCTCAATCGTCCAAAACATACAACCATCCATACTTCATAGAATACATAGACATATAATATAGACTACCATCTAAGTATCTACCTACAATCAGTACAAAAATAAATTTAGGGATCCTTCGTTGATTTTCAAATTGCCATCAAATTCCTCAAAAGATAATAGATCCTCCGATAAAAAAATGACATCCTTCGATAGATGATCTGGCATAGTATTGTGCTCCTGGTATATATGATGAGTATTGTAAGAGTGAAAAGTCTCCAAAAAATTCTAGTGTGCCAGCACCAATGATCAAGGGCCATAACTTGGAGACTTGACTTGTGATTAGCCCAGTCCACCTCAACCATATTTTCATAGGTTCCTCCTCAACCATCCAACCATTATTAGATGAATACCCCTTAATACCTTTATATTGATTCAACTTTAAAACTATTCAGGAGTTCAAACTATACCTTCCAATTCCATGGTTGACCTTGTTGGACTTGTCATTTCATTTTGACCTACATCAACGATACAAAAATGGGATGGTGTTGAGACTGTTAGGTGCAGCATTGGACTCTGTGAAATGTCAGGTTATAGTATTAACATAACACTTTGGGGCAAGCATTGCCAAATTGAAGGAGCCCAGCTTGTCAATATTCGCGGTTTACCTACTCCTCCAGCTGTAGCAATCAAAGGAGGTCGTGTTACAGATTTTAATGGAAAAAATGTTGGAACTATCTCCAACACTACTATTTTTATAAACCCAAATATTGAAGAAACTTTAGTTCTCGTGAAATGGTTTCATGACAATGGATTTCGTTCAGCATCACCATATTTGAGCCGAAAATTCAATTCCTCTCATTCTTCTCCTCGTAAAATCATTCCCATCAATGAGCTACAAACTCTTCAACCATCTGAAAATCCTATTTGGTATTCTCTTGTAGAAACCATCACAAATGTTAACATGTATGACTTTCATTTCCTTGCATGCCCTCCTTTTGTTGATGGTATACAATGCATGAAAAATATTTCCCACAAATTTGGATACATTTGGCATTGTGGTAAATGTGATGGGGAGTTTCTTGAATGTGACTACTAATACATACTAAAGGTTGACTTGGAAGATGTCACTAGATACTTCAATGGTGTCATAGCTTTTGATGATGATGCAAACCAACTCATGGGCATTTCTGCAAAAGACCTGTGTCTTCTCTCAACTGAAGCAGCATCAATTGTTGAAATAGTCCAGAGGATCTGCAACAAACAATTACTTCTTACTCTTTCAGTTAGAACAAAGACCTTTTGCGAAATTTCACACCGAAAAGTTGTAATTGTCATGGTTGAAAACACATAATCGGAAATTTCAGTTGAACATTTAAATATATAGGTTTTTTCAACCTGATATTTAAGCATTCTTTATTGTCTGTAATGAATTATTTCAATTCTCAATTTTAAGTCCTTTCATAGTTCAACATAGAAAGGTCTTTTTTTAACTCCCTTATAACACTTCTATTTTGCAGTCTCATAATATAACTGTACAAGCTATCGCTTACGTTTTTTACCTAAATTGTTGATGAAACCTATATGGTAAATTTTGAATACAATACTAATTTTGTATTGTGTTTATTTATAAAATAAGCAGCCTTGTTCTCTTGTTTCTTACCACAAATTTTCATTCTTCTGTACATAACAGTAATTACATTTAATGTTTCTTGTTTTCATATAAGCTTTCTCATACTACACTTTGTTCTTCTATATTGTTGCTTTCTTATAATTATCAAGCTAGGACTTGAAAAAAGTTACTTACTACATAGATATTATTTTAAGTTACATTCTTAGTTCCCAATATGCAATCAGTTAACATTTGCTTTATATCTTCTGCTTTATACCCATATACTTTGCAGTTAATACATATAGAAAATGGGCCGCTTCCAACAATCAAAGCTTCTAAGTCTTTAACAAGTTTACGGTTTTCTTGTAGGCATTATGTCGACTCATAACAACGAACAAGCCAATGCATGAAGAAGAGTTGTATATGTACAGAACAAAGATAAAAACAACAAGAAACAATGTCTTATTTACAGAGCTGCTCATCTACCTGTGGATATGTCTTCTTCGATTTCTCTTGCCTGACCTTCCAAAAAACCTTCACTTCCATCCCCTATGCTAAATCCATCGAACACCCACCTCGATGATGCACATCAACGATTTTGTAAAAAAATGGACCAACTGGCTGATATGCATATTTGCTCAATTTGCAAATAATGTTACCCTGGTATTGTAATGAAAAAGTTCCATGGTGCATACACTTGCTCTCGTTGTATTCTAGAATGAAAAGGCCATCGCTTTTCATTGGAAAATAATATGGACCCAGGAATCCAACCAGTTGTCCTTGTAGTACTTACACAATTTGAAGAAATGCTCATTAGTCATGCTAACCCAATCTTACAAGTCACACATGCTCATGGTGGTCAATATAAATATTCTGGCCATACTATCTACTTCCCCCAAGAAATTTCCAGTATTTCCACATACCTACCCCATTTAATATCAGAACTTGACATCCTTGTTGTTCGCAAATGCAACTCTACAAACAATCCATATGAACTTTTTGTTAGCCGAACATGTGTTCTTGCTTCCCTTCAATACAAAATGGAAAATGGCCCATACTACAAGGATGTACAAGTCAACCCAATTGCATTAGCTTCTTTGCCTCTTATTTCAACAAACATTTCACCTTTTATTTTGCATGTTAATATCAATGATACATTATCTCATCAACAAAGCTTGTACTGTACAGTTCAACCACCAAATTCATTTGAACCCTATGAATTAGAATCCTCCTCGTTTATTTCAACACAAACTAATGCTAGAACTGAGGTTGAAGAAATTAGATAGTTGTTGCACATACCAAAGATCCCACTACCACGTTTCCATTGATTGGACCCCTATAGGCATCTCCCCTATCAATGAGTACAACACAGAAGGCCTTCTTTCCATGGATTTTCCAACCTTGCTCCCCATAGGTGCAACAATGCTTAAACAACCGCGCATTTAAGAAGTTGATATGCACGAATATGTACTTCACCTCATTCACTATCATGACAACATATTTGGCCAACATCCTCTCTTCTGGTACTAAATATACAATCTAATTATGCGTCATCGGAGTAATGCTACTGCCTCTGTTTTTGTCAAAATTAATATTGAATATACACTACCTCCCACAATACTTGAGCTTGTTAACCAATTGCAAGATATGCCTACTGACAAAATTGATGACCGGGTCACAAGGTTTGGATCTTCATTACGTGGAACATGCTCTTATTGGAACAAAAGTAGAGTTGAACTCACAAATATGATCAATCAATAAGGTACACCAACATTCTTCTTCACCCTTAGTGCAGCCGACACAAAATGGCTAGATTTGCATGCTCTAATGCCTGCTGGATGTCCTACCGGTTTAGCTCAATACTATCAATGGAAAATTCACAACATCATATCAAATCCACATATAACATCACAATACATGCACAATAGATTCAAAACATTCCTTTGAAGAGGTGCTTCAAAAAGGTTTTCATATAACAGATTCTTGGTGCATGTATTCTACCATCTCTTCCTTCTAATTCTTCTCTTCGTGTTTCTCACTTTATACAATTTATTTCTATTATATTCCTTTTCCTCCCATGTAGGTATGAATGGTAGCATAGAGGATCCACACACATTCATGGTTTTATTTAGTTGGCAGATGCACGAAATATGGACACCTTAGAATGGGAAGATGTTCTTGCAGTTGAAGCTGCAAATTTTTTTTTGACACATATGTTACAGCTTGGGATCCTCGTAATTCCCACCTATTCATATCTAGGTTACACTATTCAACTAAAAATGATCCATGCAGTCTTGCATCACCATCCATATTTGCATCAAACTAATTAGATGACTATGAAGAGCTTGTAAATTTTGTTCAAAGGCACACCAGATGCTCAGAATCAACTTGCGTTCGCAAAAAAGGAACATCTATTCAATATCGTTGTGGTTTTCCGTATGACCTACAAGCTACTTCTTCATTATTCATTGATCCAAATGGACATAAAACCTACAATCCTACAATAAATGATTCCCTTCTAAATATTCACAACCCTACCATGATTTCGATATGGAGGGCTAATGTTGATTGCCAACCTATTCTTTCTAGACATGTTGTCCTCAAATACATTTCAAAGTATGCATCAAATGTAGAGCCAAAATCAGAAAGCTACCATGCAATTCTCTCTCGCCTTGCACATGCCGCACCAAGTGATGGCCCCATTCTTCAGCCAATCAAACAATTACTTGCACAAATAGCTGCAGAACGAGACATTAGTGCACAAGAGATGTGTCACATGCTCCAAAAACGCCCTCTTGTTCTTTGTAGCTGCCATTTATTTTATCTAAATGTGAGCCAAAGTGTCTTCCGTCGTGTTTGTAATGACACTAATAACAACCCTCCAACCCCCCCCCTTCATATTTGCATAGATGCAAAGACCCCTTGCTCATGAACATCTAACCCAACTTGAAGCTGCTCATTCTTGGTCTTTCTAACCTAATAGGAAAAAAAATCCATGGAAACAAAACTCGCATCACAAGATTGTTAGAGTCTATCCACAATTCACTTCCATTCCTTCCTTTGATTCTTCATCTTTTGAACCATTTTGTTGGAGCGAACTTCTTCTATACAAACCTTTTCGTTCCATCCGTAAGGATATTGGAACAACAACTTCTAAAATTATTTCTCATTGGCATCACATTAAAGGCACATATGTTGTGTGGCATGTTGAACGTGTAGAAGAAGAACCCTCTACACCTTTATCCGATGATTCAAAATATTATGCTATTACCTTCCCCTTGCCTCATAGCATGGATGAATGGGAACTTCTCTCTCAAATGTGACCAAGAAACAACATCCATATTGATGACCTTGTAATGCTTGGACATCGTGTTTTTGACAAAAATCATGATTGGACACATAACAAATAACCACTGATTTGCATGAGACAGCAACATCATTCATTGACCTCAATCGCTTGTCCACCCAACTACATGAAGACACCTTGTCGTTGTCCAATTCAGCTGATTCCTTGTCTCCCACGCAATGCATAGCCTTTGATCTTGTCGTTTCCAATTTTAGAAACACTTCACCTGCTTGACCACTCCAAATGGTGATTCAAGGTACTGCAAGCACTGGGAAATATTACCTCATATCTTTCTTGAAATCTGCACTCCAAATTGCATCTGAACAAAATGCCTCCCCACTTCTTCTCCTTGCTCTAAGTGGTGTTGCTTATTTTAACATAAATGCATCTACAATACATTCTGCTCTTCGAATACACATTGGTGAAATGCACCCTCTTGAAGGCCAATCCCTTTCATAACTTCAAGAATAACTCCACCATATTCACTATATTCTCATAAACGAAATGAGCTTTATTGGCCCAAAAATGCTAACTCAAATTGATGCATGCTTACGTCGAGATTTCCTCTTGCATTGTACAATTCCATTTGGTGGTTGTTCCATAATCCTTCTTGGTGACTTTTAACAATTACCTACTATAAAGGACATCCCCATGTATGTAGGCTCATCCATTGGAACTGCTCTCTCACATACATTTGATACTTTTATCACACTCAAAACGATTTTCCGACAACAAGGAAATATTCCTTCTCAAACTTCCTTTTGCCAACTCTTGCTAAACCTTCGAAATGAAACACCAACACTTGAAGACTGGGCACTCCTAATGACAAGAACAACATCATGCCTTTCACGTGTGGAAAATTGTTCATTTCGACAATCTATCGACTTGTATCCCACAAATAGGTCTATTGTTCTGCACAACAAACACATGTTGAAACAAATCAATATGCCAATTGCACATTGCTTTGCAGAACAAAGGAACAAACATTCCCACTAATCTATTGATGACGAACAGTTGCCATTAAAATTCCTTCTTGTTATTGGTCAACAAGTCATGTTAACTACTAATTTATGGGTTCAAGCAGGTTAACGACTCACTTGCAAAAGTCATTGACATTGTCTACAACTATAATGAACAACCTCCTACCTTACCATCCTTTATTGTTGTCGAATTCCTACATTATAAAGGACCCTTATGGGATGCTTCTAATCCCGCTTATGTTCCAATATCTCATATAACAAGAGGATCCCATAGGCAACTACCACTTCGTATGGCATGGGGTTTAACAATTCATAAAGCCCAAAGTATGACCCTACAAAATGTAACAATAGATATTGGAAACACTAATAGACAAGGGGTTACATTCACTGCAATATCAAGAGTCACATCTCTTTCAGGCCTTCACATTTCTCCACCTTTCTCTTTTTCCAGATACTCTCGAATCCAAGACAATCCATATGTCCAATGTAGGAAACAAGAGGAAATTTTACTTGCTTCAAAGTCTTTAAAACCAAATTGTGGTTGAAGCTTCTCATTGTTTCTATATATATGTGTTGTTTTTCTTTGTTCACTTGTTAATGTCACAGATATGTTTTTGTTTCAAGAAAGATCCAAGAAATTTTTAAATAATTGGGTTCTAGACTAAACTATCTCAGGAAACTCAGACATTGACTGTGAAATTTTTTAAGTAGGACAGTTATGATGTATAATTGACAACAAGGAAATAATTCCTCAACGTATTCAAAATATAGATCAACTCTTATTTCCTTAAATGAACTTTAAATAAAGCTCAACAATAACAATTGCAATGCTTTATCTAAAGTATTATATGAATACGAAACTATCCTATGAAGTCATACTAATTGAAAAATTAGTATTAGGAATCAATAACCATTCATCACTTGCAGTAAAAGAGTATGCAAATTAAATAAATACATTTTTCCAATGTACATTTCATATGTGAAAATTGTAATGCAAAATCAGTACATAAATCAACACATTTAATACATCAACAACCTATGATCAGTGTACCACAAATATAGAAGAATAACTCAAAATTGATGAAACAAATTTAATAAATAACCATAGAACATAACATAAGTAATAGTGTTATTTTATTCAATTGCAAAACATTACAATGTTTCCAAAACTATAGAGCTTTCCTAATATGTCTTTCGTTGTCCTTCTTCAGTACTGGTCATTGCAAAACCGTTCTTTAGGGCTTGCATGGTCAACTCCCACTTGATCGGGTCAATAACATGATACCAAGTTTGGATAATTCAAAAAGATAAAGGTAAAAGGGGTTTAATTTAGTAACATACAAATATGCATGCTAACACCAGTCTCCACAACCAACTTCAAATAAATCTCAAACCAAATATTGTATAAGGTTTATGAAGAAACTAAGAAATATTCAATACATCCAAGAGGTAATATTAATTAACAAATTAGTATCAGATATCATTTACTAATCATCAGCAACATAACAAATCACATATATGAAATAGTTCAACATGTAGTCTCCAAAAATTCCTCTTCCCTACTTGGGAAATGTTTCCCTTTAATTTATATTATAAAGTATTACAACAAAAGAAAATTCCCAACATGTGGGATTAGAACATCAAAAATTTTAAGTTGAACCAAGGGCGGAACGCTACTTGACATCTAACTCAATCAAGAAATAAATGTCCTAATATTTATCCTGTTCTAGATGAATTTTGTCCCTCAAAATCTCAGACATGATCTCCCTCTTCTTCACTGTTTTCCATTTACCAACATAAACCTCTATCCTAACCATCGCAGAACTAGGTGTCTCGATCCACCTCATGATCTCCTGTAGGTTAAGCTGGATGATAGCCTCAATTTTCTCCTTGGTTGCAACAAAATATCGGTCAACTTCATCTAATTTTAGCTTGGGAGAAGGTGCTTCTTCGATCCATTCTAGCATAGGAAACCCTAAGAAATTGAGTAAAACCTCTAAAGTTGTCCACCTACACTTGCATGCTTCCTGGACATCTTGGATGACGCTTTCTACTGCATCGCAGAGGCTTCCCCAAGTTTCAACTGTCACTCCAATTTTGTTAGCCTGAACTTTATAAATGATTGGCATATCCTTTGGTCTGTTTATGGTATTTGTTTTCCAACCTCTCACATCTTCCAACGCCTTAATTGCTGCAGTTTTCCAAGTATAATGATCCTGGAGGACATCTGACTATTCTCCAAATGATTTGTACAGTTCATGTATTTCACACAACCCTGTATAAATGGTGGTCATGGATTGATGATACTGCTCATTTACCTTACAAGCCAACTGTTTAAATTCTTCAGCCGTTAATGTTGAAAATGATGAGGCAGCTGAAGATATTTGTAATTGTTTGAGTTGTTGGTTTAGGGTAGCATTGTGATTATCTTGTTCCTTGTTCAGGACCTCTGATTTCTCAAGCTGATGCTTGAGACTGTCGATTTTGTTCTATGAATGTCTCTGTTTATCTTGATGCTCTTGTTTAAGGAGCTCAATATCCTTAAGGTCCCATGCCTCAACTGCTTCCAGATCCTTTCTTTCTTTCTGTATTTCATGTTCCTTACTAAGGAGATCTTTAGTCAGCTGGGACACTAAGTTATAGTTAGTCCCTGCAAAGACTCCCATAGCAATTGTTGTATCTAATGCTCCTCCCTTTTAATTAGGGGCATCAGTTCTCCAAAAAATTTGATCAAATCCAGGAAGATGTTTCGGTGTGCCTTCTCTTGTCCTCTTCGAACCTTTCTTCAAAATGGCCTTGTCCTTCTTGCTCCAAAAATATTTCCCTAAGGAAACAACTGCATCTTCTCCAAAATTTGCCATGTCTTCTGCTGCTGAAACAATTTCTTTTTGCACTGAGGTTGATGACTGAGGTCCTGATCATGAGACTGGGATTTCTACAGTAAGGGGAGGAATTTCCAAGGTGGGAGTAGGGAAAATAGATATGAGGGAAGTGGAAGAAGTGGGAATAGGGGTTTTAGCTTGTGAAGAAGGGATAGTAGAGATGGAAGGGGTTTCCACTTGGGTAAAAGGAATACGAGAAGAGGTGGTCAGAGTATGAGATGTATGGGGAATTGATTAAACATGTGGGGAAATAGGGGGAGTATCACTGGGAAATTCTATTAATACTAATGGACCTATAAAAGTGTCCTTAAGAATATGATTTAAATCCACATGGGAAAAAGAGGGTTGAGGGAATAAATCATGAAAAATATCTTCTGAAAATTGTGAATCAGGGACAGAAGATATCTTGGAGGTATACATATTGCTAGGGGAAGTTGGCTTTCTAGTATCCTCCTCTAGATCACTATTAATTTGATGGATCTCAATCTCACGCTCGGATTGAGGCTCAGCCTGTCGGATCACAAGAACTTGAGGAGGAACTTTCTCTTGAAGGGAAATTGCAGCTATCTACAATCGTTGTTGATCCTTGAGTACTTGCTATGGTATTTGCTCTATTTGAGCCACTAATGCTTCCCCCATTTGTGTTTGGTGAGAAACAAGCTAAGTTTTCTTGTTCTTTCATTGAGGTTCAACCTCTTGGACATGTGCTTGAAGCTAAGCATTGAGCTTAGATAGACCTTGTTTGAATTCTTCCCCTCTTTGAAGAGTGTTGGGTGTTATAATGTCTTAATTAATTCACCAAATATTCAATTATCGACCGAGGTTTGTAATCTTAGAGCTGATAAAAAATATATGCGAAGGCAGAAAGGTTCCTACGGTTTCGTGGCAATATTTTAATAAAGAAAAGATCGAAAGATCTTTCAAAATGAAAAAACCGAGTCAAAATATGGAAATTCAACTATTAAGGTAATTAGGCTGGGGACACATGTACTAGATTAGAGCAGTATCAAGCTATACTACTCTACTTTATCAACCATAAACTACGTATTTATAAATAACATTATTCTAAGAAAGTAAACTACTTCTTTACAGTGTACTAACTATTCTGCTTCTCAATCTGTGAATTAAAACTCTTACGAAATTTTATGTTATGTAATATAATATTATGATTATTTAATTAATTTAAGAAACCCAATAACTAAACTATACAGCTGGTTTGATAAATACACAGTGATTGAACCAATTTATCTATCTCCACTCTCGTTGATTGTTCTGAGGAGATGCATTCATGGTTATCGGTACTAGAGAAGGAGGTGTATAAAATGGCTTTCGAAAGAAGTGAAGAAACTAAATGGAATTATATCTAACTTAACTTCCACAAATATATGCAAACTATGTAATGTCCAATTACAGGTGATAGTAAACATTGTGATTTATTCCATAAGCAAATGACTTTAATAGAAAAGGATATTATGAACAACTTACCTATTAATTAAGAAACAAAACTCTTTTAGTAATTACTTGAAAGTTAAAGGTATACTTTTCTTATATGAAACATGCGTGAGGAAAACATGACTTAGAAATAAATAGAAAGATTAATAAAAGAAGCAAGTAGAAAACTTAATAAAAGAAGCAAGTAGAAAACTTAATAGAGATGTCTTCTCTAAATCCTATTCTATGAAACTTTTTCAGATCTGCACAGTGAAGAAAACAGGTCCTATGCTATGATCAATTTACAAAGTATTGATGTGTTTCTCTAGAAATTAACATATTTAATCCTACATTCAATATACACAAATATAAATTATACTAAGCTAGAGATCTAATTACCAAACGTTACAATAGTAGTGAATGAACAAGAATCAGAAACAAAAGAGACAAAACAAAACACAATTCAACACATACTAAGGTAAAAAGGAAGTGAAAGATAGGGACGTAACTTAATAAATACTTCAAATGATCTAAACTAAGGTCCTAATTATAGATATGATTACATTTACTCTTCATAATCTTCTTAGGATTGAGACGAATAAGCGTGCAATGGATTTTGTGGAGACCATCCCTCCTCGGAGCAGCAAGGACTCCTCCTTCCTTGGAGAATCTAGTTTCCATGTGCGCTATTCTCAGTCCCTAGTGGTCAGAAGTGCTGAGACGTTGCAGAAGGAGTGCGCCATCTGCAGAGGCGACATCACTCAATTGCACCGACCATGCAATTGTTCATGGGAGTCTCTGAGATACCTCACTCTAAGGCCACTGAGGAAAACAACTTGCAGGCACAGAGCTAGGTGAACCCTAGCTTGCAGATAGACCATAATCTTGCGAATCTTTTCACAATTCTGAAGGGAGAGGTGGCGGCTGGGCAAAGTGACGCATCCAAAGAGGTTTTAGATGCCACTACAGACAATACTATAATCATTCTTGATCTGGTGAAGGAAAGGGATACTGCCTCTGCAGCTACGGACATCTTTGACGAAGAATCGAGGGTTTCAGGCCTAGCAGCCTTACTGCAACATTCCTGGGCCAAGGCTATCAGGGAAAAATCTAGCGATCTTTCCATTTTAGATATGGTCTCCCCAATGGATCCAACACTCTCCAGACATGCCAAAGCCTCCTGGTTTCCTCTTAACCCCAAACTTTTTTCGATTTTCGTAAGATATCTTAACAGGGTCTTTCTCTGTTTGTGAGTCACCCCTCAAATCTCTGTTTCACAGCTGAAATATTTGATCCAACAGGTAGAAGGAACCCCTTCAGGATTGCAGGAGATTATCTTTTCCGACCTGCAACTCTCAGACCACCATAAACTCCACAGCCTTGGGATCTCAAAGGACACATGCATCTCCCTGGTAGCCAGTTTTCAGGGAGGTAACAATAGGCCCTCTGCTTCTCAGCCTAAGTCCTTCAAGGATGCAAAGCGAGAGGGTCTCTCTACCACTCAAATTCTGGTCCAGACCCCTCACTCGGTCTACATTGTAGATAAATAAGAGGAGGTTCCCACCTTGGAGATCCCACAACTGGACATCCTTGAGAACTTTTCCTGCACAAGGAGCAAACCCTCATCTGTAGATTTAATGGACTGTGGCCAAAAAACAAAGATCTCCTTGAATGGATCGACTCTAACTGGCCCAAGGACTGTCAGGTATCACTCTGTTCTAAATGTTTTTTCTTAGTGACTTTTCCTTCTCAAGAAGATCTTCTTTTAGTTTCAAGTAAAGGGCCTTGGTTTTGGGGATCTGCTGGGATTTTCTTAACCCCGTGGTATCCTAAGTTTGACCCTTTAACTATGGTAGTAACGAAGGTTCCCATCTAGGTACATCTTCCAAACTTACCTTTGCACTACTGGATTCAATCGATCTTTGAAGGGATAGGAAATGCTCTGGGTTGCTTCTTGTCCTCCTATGACTCTCGCTCTGCTTAGGGTCTTTTCACATTTTCTCGTATATACGCCACCATTCATATCAGTTCAGGGCTCCCTGACAAGATCAACCTGAAATTAGGCACGTCCATTTGGAGTCAAGCCTTGGATTATGAAAACAAAGCCTTTAGGTGCAAGATCTGCTGTCAAACGGGACATATTCTCAATGTTTGTCCGCAACGATAGACCCAGCTACATTGTACCACGAAAGCACACAAATCCAAAAGCTGGCAACTTGGGATGCAATCGCACGAAGAAAACCTGCAAGACAACCAGCTTGAAAAAGATACGCCCCCAGCAGAACATGTTCATAGATCCACTCCATCTCCGCCCGAGGTGCATATGCCTCTTCAAGAAGATGAAAGCATGAAAAACATCCCTCCTTAGGGGCACAAAAGATACCATGAATCTTCCTCTTCAAAATCTGACAAGGAACCCCTCCACGATTCCATTGCTGCTTCGCAACTGGCCTTAGTTTCTTTAACTTTAGGGGAATGGATTCAAGTCAAGAAAAAACCAGGAAAGAAAGGAAAGACCTGAGAATCAGCCCACTCAGGGTTGGACTTCTTCACTGTCATTTCCAAGTCTCTACTCTTCTCTCAACATCTCTTTGCAATGATCCTACTCTAGTTCTAGCTTTGTTGTCTCGCTGTGCTTTTCAACTAAGCGATTTGAAATTATTTTATGGATGTTAGCCTCTCTTTCCGCCTCTCTTGCCCTTCTGGCAGGAAGCAGAAAATGGATTGTATCATTATTTTATTTTAATTCAAGGTTCTAAATTACAAAAAATATATATAGATATAAACATTGTCTAATTACAAGAAAAACATAATTCAAAAGCCAAAGAAACAGAACTTTAAAAAGGTTTAAGATAGAATGGGAAATATTAAAGGCTGGACGAAGGGCTGAATGGCAGACTGAACGGGCAGTTTGAATGGAAGTCCATATGAAGAAAACAACGGAAATTGGGAAATAAATGGCCTAGATTATCTAAATATCAGCTGGTTTCATGCACATGAGAATAAGATGCATAAAGGACAGTAATTGATCCTATTCAGTAGTTGAAATAACAATGGAATGACTTAGGATAAATCATGATTATAGAGAAACTACTGTCTATTGCATTATGAAATAACTAAGGGATAACCAAAGTAAATCTACAGCAAAATGAGAATTAACAGAACTAAACCTTCTGTAAACTGAATCTGAGATATGAAAGCAATTCAACTCTATGTAATTATCAATATAAAACTAAACCACAAGCTGGAAAAAAGATTGGAAAGGAAACTAGAGATAAACTATGCGCACGACCGGTTTCTTTAATTCAAGAAATAGAAACTATACTAACAACAAATGATTACTCATAATGGAATATATGCTACAGGAAACAAGGAAATGAACAATGTAAACTAACAGGAAACCAATTTGCAGAAATAAAACAGTAATAAAAACTACTTATCTGTGAGAAAGGAGATAAAAAGAACACACAAGAGAATGGAAACCACTGGTTGTTGAGGGGCCCTCTCAGCAATTAGGGTGGCATGTTAATCAATTAATCACAAAAACAAGAACATGGATACGCAACGAAAATAGAACTTATATTAATATGCAAAACAAAGTTTTTACAGAGCTTCCCTTCTAATGTTGACCGAATGACTACAAACTAGCTAACTTCTGCTCTCGCTTGGAGGCGACTATATATAATGTTTACAAGGATGAGCAGGTCGACCCATTCAATGGTCGACCGCTCCTAAAATAATCAGTCTTAATGGAAAACAAGCAACCACATAGCAGTGCGCAGTCTTCCTCCTGTTCTCTCGCGAGTCGGTTCTCCTCGCACATCTTGAAGTGTACAGATTCTCGTGGACGTGGTCCTGGATTATGGTATCAAACGAATAAAGAAAGATGATGAGCCTTCTCAGAGCGAGTACCATCGTGAAATCAAACACATGGACAATAGAACAACTGAAGACCGTTTTGTACTTTAATTACTTAATTATATGCTGACAAACAGCACGCGAGTTGATCGGGAGGCTGAATGGCAAGTTGGATATGCTCTGCGCATATCTAGCGTGAATGTGTGCCCAATGTTAGCTTTTGTAAAGACTATGATATGCAAAAAAAAATCATATATCAATTATAACTGAATTGCTTAGTAAAATCATGAAATAATAGAAATAAACCAAGACTTGCATAAATTCCAAATGCGTTCATATCTAGGGCTGAATGGTAGGTTGTATGACAAGAAATGTGTCAAAAAGGTGACAAAATAGGTTCCAAAAGAGTAAATTACAAGCCAATAATGGTGACAAAAATGGGATCAACACTCCCCCAAACTGGAGAGATGCCAGGTCCCTTTGAGAAAAAAATGGAGTTAGGAAGAAGGCAGAGCTATGTCAGCAACTACCTTCAACTTAGCTGATGAAACAAGGGACTTAAATTTCAACTTTCTAGCCTGTGCTTTTAAAACAGCATGCCTCTCCTATCAAGAGTCATGTGAAGAAGTAATTTCCTTGTTAAGGTCTTCAACTGTCTTAACTTGAATATGCAACTCCTTATTCTCTTATCAAAGATCTGCAATTATCTTGGCATACTCCTCATTACGACTTGCCGATCGTGCCAATCCTTGAGTTAATTGGTATATGGTTGGATGATGAGGAGTGGATGGTTCTATGGGCTTCTTGAATTCTAGGGGTGGACTCAGTTCCCTGGATGGTCTCTCAAGATCAATAGAGGGGATTTGTATTTCAGGGCTCATGCCCTAAGCAGGTGTAGGGACGGTCTCATGAGCAACATCTTTGAGCAGTTAGGTTGAAACACTAGCCAATGTGAACAAAGGTGAATCAGTGACGGGGTTATCTACTTCGGGCTCACTATCTGGATGACTGGTCTAAACAATGGGCTGAATTGTGGTCTAGATGATGGGATGGACAGACTTCGCCTTCTGTTTCTTGGTGCGAGCTCGGGGAAAAGGTAAAAATTCAGCAGACACGAGTTTGACAAGGGTAGGTGAACGAGAAGGGGAACTTTCCTTTGGTATATCCTCGTCAATGTGGAAAATTTTTGGGCTTTTATTCTTTGCGGAAGAGTTTTGACTAGAATCACAGTTACGAGCATGCATAGGGTGTGTTCGAATATTTAGGTGAGGGTTTAGGACTTTAAACACAAAATTATCCCAAGTTTGATTCCTCTCTTTGAGTTTACAAAAGATTAGGATTTTAATCAAACTATGGTGATACAAACTACCCCCAAGGTTAACTGTGTTCTTTCTAACCTGACTCAACATTTTCTCTAAACTCTTGAGAAAATAAAATGGGAAATTGAGGAACTATTGATTAAAAAAATGGGCTAGTAAGTGAAGATGACAAGCTTTGAAAACATTGAACTTACCCTCGCAGGTGATGAGGCGAATAATAATGATTAGAGGGTTGATATATTCTGTCTTAATCCACTCTCGATGAAATCCTTTAGCACCTGCAACGTGATGGTAACCTAGCTTAAGAGCGAAATCATAGGTCGACCGTGGAAGAAACAAATGCTTATGCCAATGAACGCCTTCTTCAGCTACTGGAAAAAGGAGATGACCAACCCTAGCCATTTTTCCATCAAATCCTTTCTCAAAAATCAGCGAAATTTCTTCGTCGGGTCCCTACAGAAGATGTAGAAATGGGTTCCATCCCATGCAGAAGAAAACTTCCCTACATTCTCAAAATTCTGGCATCTATAACAAATATTGGTAGCTTTCGGGCTCAAGGAGGTTAGGCATTGTTCAAACAGAGGAAAAGCTGCAAGGCTTGCAGAGGATACAGGAAAATGGTGGCTAAACGGCTCTACGAGGACAAAGATAAGTGAGGGCGATAGAATTAAATGAATACACAAGGGCGTTAGTTTAAAACGTGATCCATTGGGGCAATTGAACGATCATGGGAAGAGACTTGGCACATTTAGATGATCATGCCATCATGGAAAATCTTGAATCGTGTGTTGTAAAAAAGGACGCGTGCGTTAATGAATTCGTAGGGTTTTGGTAAATTCAACCATGTCCAAAGATAAAATTTGGAAAAGTTGGATACATTACTCAATACAATTCCATAAATATGCATTCGAAACCATAATAACCCGAATTAACGAGATGATAGGTCACTTGATGGTTCTTGCATGTAATTGGGTAAGAGGATAAAGATATTGATAGTGTAATGATAATTGAAAAGATCATACAATCATATCACACTCGTAGAGTTTACATGAGATCACATTATGTCAAAATCGTAATCAAAATCATAGGTCGAAATTAGCCCTAATAAAATCATAATATGCATGTAAGCATGTGAATAAGGCTCAATAATTATGAATATGATGCAACCAATTAAACTTTTTTCCTGTAAAACCAAAATGATTTGACATTTTGATAGCATTACGTTATAACGGTATAGTTTTCATTCGAGCATCATTTGACCTTCCATTCAGAACTTCATTTGACCCTTCGTTCGACCCTTCAAATGGACCTTTTGTTCAAAAATACGCCTTACTGGGTCTGACTGCTACTAATTATGCAGTAAAATTTCTGGGATGTGACAAAATAATATAAATCATCTTTAGTAAACCTCTATTGCATTGTTCCTCATGGATTAAAACAATCTTCTATTAATTTCATTTTCCTGAAAAACCATCTGAAAAATTCTATACTTTTGTCAGAAATAAACAAAGCTTTCTATAAACATTCAGAAAGTAAAAACAGTCATCCAGAAACTTTCTAAGCTTCCCCCAAACCAAAAATAATGCATGTCCTCAAGCCGTCAAAGAAAATTTGACTGAGTTCCAAATAATATAACAAATAGTTCTAAAAAATGCTGCTATTATTAGTAAGAAAAAAAATACCAACTAATAAATGGAGATGATTCAGATATATATTTTCATAAAAAATAACAGTGCTTAAGAAGATTATACAAATAACAAGAGGATAATTGATATGAAAAACGTCATAGGAGTAAGTAGTCATCCATGCCTCATTTTAAGGATATCCGGTTATCTAAAGAATATTTTAAGTTTACTCTCAAGTTCATGAGATTTCTATAGATATGGTTCTCATTTCTAGAATAATTATATCCTATATATTATTGAAGTAGATGATAGAGTCCCAAGTCCAACTTACAACCATTCTCAAATGACATGATGAAGAATTGGCCTAAACATGTATTGTTCTTTTTCTGCTTTGTTTATTTAGTATGTTTTTTTTGTTTTATGAACCATGTGCATAGTAATGCTTAACCAGATCTCTTTTACCCGATATTACCCCAGTGCCAGCAGGCCTATTCAGTACCTCGGTGGGTTTATCTTGGTACCATGCAAGCACAACCCCGCTTCCAACGAGCCTGTTTAGTACCTCGACGGGTTTACTTGCACTTACCAGGATTCCTTGTTTAAAGATATTACTTAGCATGGACCCACTGCCAGCAAGCCTGTTCAGTACTCCGGCGGGTTTGCTTCGTATAAAAGTTTTTTTTTAACATGTGGAAGTCGGTTGGTACTTAGAGTGAGCTAAGCCTGCTAAACACATAATTCATAATTATGAATGCGAATCTTATAAGTAAAGAAAGATTTATAATGGCCTAACTTATAAATCATGTCAAAACATAATAACCTAAAGTTGTTCTTGGACTACTCAATCTATCTTCTTCATAGAAAAAATAATGTTCCCCAGAAGTAGGAATTCCACTTATTCTTGACTTTTCTTAAAAATACTTAAGAGACAAGTTGTGATAATGAGTGTATGATGAACGAGTAGTCTGTAGGTGTAAAATAGAACTTTGAATCACATGTTGATGAAAATAGGTCTTAAGCAACTGTTTTAATCATAAGTCAGAAATATACATATCTGAATCAGTCACCATAAAATCATAAGGAATCATGAAAGCAAGTGGGTAGAAACAATATAGGGAATATTGGAATTTCATTATAACTCCCTATTTTTAAAAAATGAGGCTGAATTATAAGTTCTTAGAGCACTTCCCTTTTTAGGAAACATTTCATGGGCTGGTTAAAGAAACAAGGCTCTTTTAATCAAACTGCAAAACTGCTTGTTAGATGATTCAATTTTTTATTCGCGACAAAAATATATGCATCAAGAAAAAGTCATATAAATTTTATCAAAATTTAGATAAAGGAAAAGAGCCTTTCTGTTTTATTTGACAAAATTCCATAAGCTGATTATACAACCAAATTCCCTGCATAAATATAGTCAGCTTGTCAAAAATGAATTTTATTTATTAAATAATTAAATATATATTTACATATGTACATAAAAATAACACAAAATAGTTTATGAATCAAGAGGAGGAGGAATGACTTCCTCTTCAACTAGCTCCATCTCCTTTTGTTGTAAGACATTCTTCACGAAATATCGTCTAGAGATTGGTTGATGGTAAATTCTAAGTCTGTGTCCATTTACGACAAAGGAAGTTTGTGAATCACCAATTGTCTTGATCTCTACCGACCCATTATCAAAGGCTGTAACCACCTTATATGGACCCATCCAACTGGTAGTTAATTTTCCTTTGAATTTTTTATACCTTGAGTCAAATAGCAATGCCTAATCTCCAGTATTAAACTGATTTTTTTTAATAAATTTATCATGCCATTTCTTTCATTGATTTTGTATAAGCATTATCCTTTGGAGTGCATATTTCCTAATCTCATCTAATTCGTTAATCTGTAAGATTCGTTGTTTCTGTGCCTCTTCTAAATCCATACCTAATTGCACATCCATACGAAAAGTCTTAATTTGGAATTCAATAGGTAAAAGGACTTGTTTACCATATACTAACTCATAGGGTGTATGTCCAGTAGTGTTTCTCCAAGTTATTCTATAGGCCCATAAAGCCTTTGGGAGTCTATCTGCCCAAACTTTATGATGTAGATGAATATTTTTAGTTAAGATAGCTTCCAATACCTTATTGGTTGATTCTACCTGACCATTGGCTTGTGGATGGTAAGGTGAAGATTTGCAATGTCATATACTATATTTCGTGGTAAGCTCTTTCATTAATTTAGAGGTGGTTTGAGAACCTTGGTCAGTGAGTATTTCTCTAGGCACACCAAATTGAGTGAATATCTCTTCATATATAACATCTACCACAGATTTCTCTGTATCTCAAAACAAATCTTTAGCCTCTACCCATTTGGTGACATAATCTGTGCAAACCAGGATGTATTTCTTCTTATGGGACATGGAAGAGATTGGTCCTACAAAATCAAGAGCCCACTTCTCAAAAGGCTCAATCATGACCTGAGGCTGTAAAGGCATCTCATTCGATGACGTAGGTCTACCCATTCTTTGGAAACTATCGCATCCTCTAACATATCTGGCAGCATCATTAAAAATGCTTAGCCACTAATAACCAGAATGCAATACTTTGTATGTCATCCGCTTGTCAGAAAAGTGTCCTCCACATGGCCCATCATGGCATGCACGGAGGATTTCTGTCATCTCGTCCTCCTATACACATCATATAATAATAAGATCTAGGCCAGTACGGAAGAGGTCATTATCAACCCAAGAGTAACTAGAACTCTGGTTGACAATTCGATGCTTCTCATGAGGAGAGAAGTGGTTTGGTAACTTCCCAGTTTCCAAATAATTAGCAATGTTTGCAAACCAAGGGGTTTGAACAGACACAACAAATAGATGTTCGTCAAGGAAAGTATCATCAACTGGTTTAGCACCATCATCATGTTGAATACAAGAGAGGAATTCTGCTACCAAATTTTCTCTACCAGGCCGATCGACGACAGTGATATTAAATTCTTGTAATAGAAGAAGCCATCAGGTCACTCTACTATTGGTAATTGGTTTATTCATCAAAAATATGATGGCAGAATGGTCTGTATGCACAAAAAATTCATATCATGTGATGTAATGACGAAACTTATTAATAGAGTAGACTACTTCCAGAAACTCCTTCTCAGTAACAGTGTAATTTAGTTTGGCAGGCGTCAAATTTTTGCTAATAAAATATATGGCATAAGATGCTTGGCCCTCTTTCTGACCAAGAAATCCTCCTATGGCTATGTCAGAAGCATCGGTGGATATATGAAAAGGAAGGGACCAATCAGGACCCCTCAGTATTGGTGCCAGATAGTTTATCTTTTAAGACCTCAAAAGCACTTTGGCATGATTCAGTACATTGGAACTCTATATCCTTCATAAGCAGTTGAAATAGTTGTGCAGCTATTTTAGTGAAATTTTCAATAAAATGATGATAGTAACTCGCATGGCCAAGAAAGATTCTTACTTCCTTTTCAGTTTTTGGAGAGGGGAGACCAACAACTACTTATATCTTAGCAGGGTCTACCTTGATCCCTTGTGAGGAAACATGATGCCCCAAAACTATGCCTTCTATTAATAACATTTTACATTTTTCATGACTTAGGGATAGATTTGTTTCCTGACATCAGATCAATAATTTTTCAAGATTATCGAGAGCTTGTTGAAAGGTATTACCATAGGCTGTAAAATCATCCATATACACCTCTACATAGTCGTGTATAAGATAAACAAAAATTCCTAAAACTGCACACTGAAAAGTGGCAGGTGCATTACATAATCCAAATGGAAAAACTCTATAAGCATATGACCCCCAAGGACATGTAAAAGTGGTATTATCCTGATCCTTAGGTGCTATCAAAATATGTTTGGATCCACTATATCCATCAAGAAAAGAAAATTATTGTTTGTCGGACAAGGTATCTAGCACTTGGTCAATGAAGGGAAAAGGAAAGTATTCCTTAAGCTTGGCTTTATTAAGTTCTCTGAAGTCAACAAAAATACGCCATTTCCCTGTGACTTTCTTTAGGACTACCACTAGAGGAGATACCCATTTACTATCTGAAATTGGGTAGATGAAACTAGCATTGAGGAATTTTTGTAACTCTTCTTTAACTATGTCTTTCAAAGCAGGGTTCATCCTCCTATGAGGCTTCCTTATAGGGGATATACTGGCATCCATGTAAATATGGTGAATACAAGTGTCAGGGTGTATACCTTTCATGCCAGTGTATTCCCATGAAAATGCTCTGTATTGGATTTTAAGGACCTTAAGCAATTGTTCTTGTTGACTCTCGGTTAACCCTCCATTTATGTGTAAAACTTTTCTAGGGCTAACTTCACAAGGCATGGTATAAGACCCTATATGCTCTTCAATTGCAAATACACATGGTGTATTCGTGAATTTTGAGAGGGACATATTTTCTTGAAACTCATCCCCAAAAATTTGATCAAGTTGAGCGAAAGACCGAGGAAAATATATACAAGTTGTTGAAGAGATAAATTGGTTTAACACATTCTTAGTAGTCTGCTCCTGAAGTGCCCAGGAGTAGTCACTAGGAAAGAAGAGATCTTCAATATTTTCATCCCCAAAGGGGAAATCTAACCACCACAAGGTTTCAGTTACAGGTTGTGTTAGGGGGTATAAATCCAGTTTTTGTGTGGACAACTCATTAGAAATGGCCATTTCCCCATCCCTACATCCTATGAAAGAGTTGGCGGTATCCAACCATGGTCTTCCCAGTATAATAGGATGTACTTTATAAGGATCCTTTTATTCTACTACCATGAAATCAACAGGATATTCCCACGAGGCTACTGATACAACAATGTCATCTAGAACCCCAACAGGTTTTACCATAGTGCGGTCTGCTAGTTCCAGAATTGAGGTGGTTGGTCGGAGAAATTGTCCCAACTATAAAACTTCTAAGACTGCAGTGGTCATCATATTAATAGTTGATCCTAAATCAATAATTTTATTGTCTATGGCAGTATTATTTATGATAACAGTCACTACTGGACTCCCTAGATTTGTATACTTTGCAATTCTATACTGGTCAATCATACATTCAGACACTTCTCCTATAACATGGATAGTGGGGGGGTGTTTTTGTTTCTTTCCTAGTTTCTTAATGCAAAGTTCCTTTATTACTTTACTGTAAATTGGTACATCCTTAATATCTTGTAATAAAGGGATCTTGACACAAACATTTTTTAATTCATTCAAAATTTCGTACTCATGATGGATTACAAGTTTTTCTATTGCTAATCATTCCGAAAATGGAGGGATTATTTGTTCTTGAGTTGGTTCTTGCTAAGGATGGGTATGCATTGGAATCTTTGGAACATCCTGCAAAATAGTATCATTCATGATTTCATTAGGGTCTTCTACCTCTTCATTCTCTTCACGAATGATTACTGATGACTTGGGTCTGTCATTCACAACTCTTCCGGATTGTAATTGTATCTCATGTACAGGTACAGTCGAAATAATGTAGGATGGAAGAGTTTGCAACTCAATACTGTTAAGAGCTTGAGTTGGCTTATTATTTGGATCAGGTATTAGTTGTGCAGGTAACAATGTAGGTCACGGAGGGTTCGTATTCTAGAAATGATGAGGTTGTTGTGTAATAAGGGGGACTGGAGGCACAAATCCTGGTAAAACTTGCTGGGTATTGGCTGAATGTTGAGGATAAGGATGATTAGATGTAGAGACAGGTGGTGACTGGGGTTAGGACTATCCCCTTCACCCATGTGGCCAATACTATTGCTGAGTAAAATGAGGAGGAGGAGGATACTGGGGTGGCCAATGCTGCCAACTTGTAGTGTTCCACTGTTGAGGTGGTTGGTAGGGTTGGTAATAAGGTGGGGGTTGTGGTGACAAATTTTGATATGGTGGTGGGTCCCTTGGTTTCTAGGGATGCCTCCTCTAGGTTTCACCAATGTCCCCACATTTATATATGGATTGTAACCCTAGTAATGATGGGTAATCGTCTGTTGGATGCTTCCCCATACAGATGTGACATACAGAGATGTTATTTAATGGGAATTCCCATTAGGGATGTTTAGTTCTGCATCTTGGATAGAAAATGCTCATCGTTGCACATTCCTCTTCTCGCATTTTCTTATCTTGTAAGACATCTAGTTGGGAACCCATTTCTCCTAGAATATCAGTTTTGAAATTTTCCAATAGGTTTCCTAACTTTGTCCTTGTGACTCCTCCTGAACTGGGAGTATTTCCTTTTAGATTTCTATTGTAAGGCTCTCGAAGATTTCTCCCAACTTTCCCCTTACTTCTAGAGTAATTTCTACACATCTCCCTAATCTGTGCGAAAGATTTGTGGGAGACATCACCAGATGCCATGAGATTAAAGATTTCTACCAGGTCTTTTGAGATTCCTTCAAGGAAGAGTGTTCATAATGCATCTTATCGAAGGTCATTATGTTTAGATTTATGTAATATATAAATAAATATTTCGAGATAGTCTTCCAAGATCTCGTCTTCGAGTTGATGTATCTTAAAAGTATCGTTTCGAGAGTCTCTGGGTTTGCAATACTCTTGATATTTCTGCAAGAATGTAGTTTTCATATCTTCCCAAGTCCTGATACTATATTCTCCTAATCCCATGAACCATGTTAAATCAAAGTAATTCAATGTACCAAGGACAAGTTTTAATTTGTGAGCATCTTATAGATAGTTATAACTTCTACATAGGACGTCAAACTCGAACAAAAATGTGTCAGGGTTTTCATTACTCTTCCCATAGAAAGTAGGTAAGGAGGAAGGAGGGATGTTCTTCATATTTACATCTTGTGCAGTGTCTAAAATAGGGAACCCAAATGTAGTCTCAGTTCGATTTTCTCCTTGGGCCTTCATCATTTCTAACCTCACCATGATCTTCATTCTCTCCACGTCTCTCCATGTAGGTTTGATTCCTAAAGAATGTGTACCTAGGAGAATCCTTTCGAGGAGATAATGGGGCGTCCCAACATTTTTTTCGGGGGAGATATTCCTATGATCAACTATGTTTTTGTTAAGTTCTATAAGGATGGTAGGTAATACTGTGGAGGTTTCAATATGTGAAATAACTGTATTTGTTGAGCTTCCAAAGAGAGCTTGTACTTGGGCAGGATTAATGAATTTAATGAAGTTAGGATCCCACACTAACAAGAAAGTTGTAGCGTTCGGTTTCTGCACTAGTGGAGGGTTGAGGATTTCCAATGGCTGACCCTCTTGAACTTCTTAAAAAATGGGGTCTTTAGGATTTCCTGCTAGGATTTCTTCACCATCTATGGTTTCTCCTATAAAGTCTTTAGGTTTCCAAGTAGAACTACTTCCTATGTGGTTTCTCCGATATCTTTCTGTTGAGTTACTGGTTGGGGTATTTCATCCCCTGTAAAGGTTAGTAGGAATTTTAACAAGGTTTTGGGAGCTAGTTCTAACGTATCTACCCCTCGAATCTCTAAGTCTGTTCATGAAAAATCTAAACAAAAAATAAATCCTATAATACCACTATTACTGCTGGATTTGGGGGCACCTATTATAACAGATGTGCAGGTTCTTACCTCTCATCTTACCGCTCCCCCGCCACCAGCCTATTGTTAAACTTCATAAGGGGACTCTACTTATTCTACCTTACAGAACAAATCCCCATCAACGGTGCCAAAAATGTTGGGTGTTATAATGTCTTAATTAATTCACCAAATATTCAATTATCGACCGAGGTTTGTAATCTTAGAGCTGATACAAAAATATATGCGTAGGTAGAAAGGTTCCTACTGTGTCGTGGCAATATTCTAATAAAGAAAAGATCAAAAGATCTTTCAAAATGAAAAACTGAGTCAAACTCTGGAAATTCAACTATTAAGGTAATTAGGCTGAGACACATGTACTAGATTAGAGAAGTATCAAGCTATACTACTCTACTCTATCAACCATAAACTACGTATTTTATAAATAACACTATTCTAAGAAAGTAAACTACTTCTTTATAGTGTACTAACTATTATGCTTCTCAATGTATGAATTAAAACTCTTACAAAATATTATGTTATGTAATATAATATTATGATTATTTAATTAATCTAAGAAACCCAATAACTAAACTATACAGGCGGTTTGATAAATACACGGTGATTGAACCAATTTATGTAGCTCCACTCTCCTTAATTGTTCTGAGGACATGCATTCATGGTTATCGGTACTGGAGGAGGAGGTGTATCAAAATGGCTTTCGAAAGAAGTGAATAAACTAAATGGAGTTATATCTAACTTAACTTCCACAAATATATGCAAACTAAGTAGTGTCCAATTACAGGTGATAGTAAACATTGTGATTTATTCCATAAGAAAATGACTTTAATAGAAAATGATATTATGAACAACTAACCTATTACTTAAGAAACAAAACTCTTTTAGTAATTACTTGAAAGTTAAAGGTATATTTTTCTTATATGAAACATGAGTCAGGAAAATATGACTTAGAAGCAAGTAGAAAACTTAATAGAGATGTCTTCTCTAAATCCTATTCTATGAAACTTTTCAGTATCCACACAGTGAAGAAAACGGGTCCTATGAGATGATCAATTTACAAAGTACTGGTGTGTTTCTACATAAATTAACATGTTTAATCCTAGATTCAATATACACAAAGATAAATTAGACTAAGCTAGAGATATAATTACCAAACGTTACAATAGTAGTGAATAAACAAGAATTAGAAACAAAAGAGACAAAACAAAACACAATTCAACACATACTAAGGTAAAAAGGAAGTGAAAGATAGGGATGGAACTTAATAGATACTTTAAATGATCTAAACTAAAGTCATAATTATAGATATAACCATTGTTTAATTACAAACATAACATAATTCAAAAGCCAAAGAAACGGAACTTTAAATAGGTTTAAGACAGAATGGGAAATATTAAAGGCTGGGCGAAAGGCTGAATGGTAGACTGAATGGGCTATCTGAATGGTAGTCTGTATGAAGAAAACAATGGAAATTGGGCAATAAATGGCCTAGATGATCTAAATATCAACTGATTTCGTGCACATGATAATAAGATGCATAAAGAATAGTAATTGATCCTATTCAGTAGTTGAAATAACAATGGAATGACTTGGATAATTCATTATTATAGAGAAACTATTGTCTATTGCATTATGAAATATTAAGGTATAACTAAATTAAATCTATAGCAAAATGAGAATTAACAGAACTAAACCTACTGTAAACTGAATCTGAGATATGAAAGCAATTCAACTCTATGTAATTATCAATATAAAACTAAACCACAAGCTAGAAGAAAGATTGGAAAGGAGACTAGAGATAAACTATGCGCGCGACCAGTTGCTTTAATTCAAGAAATAGAAACTATACTAACAGCACAGTATTACTCATAATGGAGTATATGCTATAGGAAACAAGGAAATGAACAATGTAAACTAACAGGAAACCAATTTCCATAATTAAAACAGTAATAGAAACTACTTATTTGTGAGAAAGGAGATAACAAGAACACACAGGAGAATGAAAATCGTTGGTTGTTGAGGGGCCCTCTTAGCAATGAGGGTGGCATGTTAATCAATCAATCACAGGAACAAGTATACGCAGCAAAAATAGAACTTATCTTAATATGCAGAACAAATTTTTTACAGAGTTTCCCTTCTAATGTCAACTGACAGACTACAAACTAGATAACTTCCGCTCTCACTTGGAGGCAACTATATATAATGTTTACAAGGATGAGCAGGTCGAACCTCATAGTGGTTGAACGCTCCTAAAATAGTTGTTCTTTATGGAAAACAAACAACCACATGACAGCGCAAAGTCTTCCTCCTGTTCTCTCGCGCGTCGGTTCTCTTCGCGTGTCTCGCGGCGTATAGATTCTCGTGGACGTGGCCTTGGATTATAGTATCAAATGGAGAAAGCAAGATGACGAGCCTTCTCAGAGCGAGGACCGTAGTGACATCAAAAACATGGACAACAGAACAACTAAAGACCGTTTTGTACTTTAATCACTTAGGAATATGCCGACTAACACCGCATAGGCTGAATGGAAAGTTGGATATGCTCTACGCATATCTAGCGTGAATGCGTGCCCAATGTTAGCTTGTGTAAAGACTATGATCTACAAAACAAATTCATATATCAGACATATTTCCAATTATAACCGAATTGCTTAGTAAAATCATGAAATAATAGAAATAAACCAAGACTTGCATAAATTCCAAATGCATTCATACCTAGGGCTGTATGACAAGAAATATGTCAAAAAGGTGACAAAATAGATTCCAAAAGAGTAAATTACAAGCCGATAATAGTGAAAAAACCAGGATCAACAAAGAGCTTCCATCTCTTGGGAAGAGTGAGCACTCCCAGGAGTTTCTATGACAACTTTTAATTTGTCTTTGGACTGGGATGCTAAAGCAGAAGCTGTTGTTGCTTGTTGTATTTCTTCTCGTTCCATGTTTTCCCTTACAACCTTGTCCTCTTCTTCAAATTTCAATCTTCTAAAATGAAGGGTAAAATCCTTCATTTCTTTCTGATATTTGAAAACATGGGACTTTACATCTGTAACAGTTATGTTTTCCACTGCTTCCCGAAAATCAACAAATGCCTTGTACATCGAATCATCTGGCAAACATTCATGTGTATAATTAAACTTAGCCTTTTCTTGAGCAAAAGGTCTAGCTTGAAAGCCTTAGGATCATGCATCCTTTTGCCAGCTTCTCCCAGCTTCATAGTTGTAATCTTTTTACCCAGCACAGTTGCATGGATAGAATTTTGTATAACCAAATAATCTATATGCAAAGGGAACTTAGGCCAAGTCTTCCTCTTGTGTTTAGCCAATTTTGCATGGGCACCATCAATGACGGTTAGAAAGGAAAACTCCTATAAAACGATCAGGTCTGGAACAATTGTGGGAAACAAATGGACGGTGTTGCTTCCCCAAATTCTAAAATAAGAGAAATATTCCCCGACGTACCAATCTCCATGCAAACTAATTAAATCCCTAGCTCCTATTGAAAATGCCGAAGCATCGGCCTTGAAGATCTTATGATACATGGACCCCAAGAAAAGGTCGTAGATCTCATATATGCGAGGAACAAAATTATCCTCCCACATGTCAGTGCAGTAAATATGGACCGATGGACAATCCTTCTGCCAATTCCAACCTAGGTCAAGAAATAACGAAGTCGCACAAAAAAACATCCATGACATAAGCCGACATGTAAAATTGGGGTTTTTTCGTTTCTTGGGTTTTCTGGTATTTATCAATTTTCTCTTGAAAATTAACAGATAATATTTGAGCCCAATTGAAAGACTCACCTGTAACAATAATGTGTTGGGCTGTCGGAACCCATTCTGCTTTGAAAAATGTGCAATTTGTCTCGCCTTATAACTGACAGAATATGGCTGCGAGTAGTGAAAATGGTTACCTGAACCATGAAGTAGGGTAGATATTACCTCGTTGTGAACTAAACATGGTAGGGTTTTCCATCCATCCATGATTTCACCACATATTTGTAATTGAAATAGGAGATTGCTTCATCAAGGAAGTTGCAATTTAGTAGTTGTTTAGGGGGTCCAAGCGCGTAAGCCTTGGAAAAAATATCAGGTTTGAATGACGCCAAAAATACACCAATGTGGTCATTGAAAACTCGCTCCTCAGGCTTAGTGTAGTAGAGTTCCCACTTCACCGTGTCTGTGTAGGGAATAAATGCTAGTCTGGCAGCAATTAGATGGATCTGTGAGCTCCAAATTCTGATGTAAGTTGACTAGTCATGAGGAATGCCTGAGAAATCATCATTATCGAAAACAAAATAAATTCTCGACCAGTCCAAATGTTAGCTTTCAGAAATACGCCCACTAGTGTCTTGAATACTCCCGCGTTTGGGTGCTTGGACCTTTATTCTTGAAGATTCGTTTTTGATCTTGTGTTTCTGTGACTCAGAGATGCCATTTATGCTCGAAATTTGGCAAACCTAGTCAAAAATTACTTCAGTGTAAAAATAACAAGATAAACGGTCGTTACGAGCTAACTTCCTAGTGGAAAGATTAGAAAAACACTGACATATGTAAGCTCGAGCAAAAATAAAGTGCAATAAAAATCTCCAGAAATAGTAAAAATGCAGATAAAACAAATGGTAAAAACCTCAAGAATTCAAACAGACTATATCCTCAATGGCAAAACAAAATCTACACTGTGGAGCTAAAGAAGAACAAACGGCTGAGATGAAGGCGTGCAAATAAAAACTTTGAAAAGATTAGTTGGAAAATTTTAATTTAGTGTTTCTGGCTTCCGCATTTCGCACTGTGGAAAATGGAAAGCGGATCAAAAGAAAAATTGCCAAAATATAAAGTCAAAGTTCTGATTTCCACATTTCGCACTACGGAAAGCGGAGGTCAAAAATTCATAAAGTTTTATTACGAACTTGTACCTTCCGATTTCTGTGTTCCACACCTTAGAGAGCGCAAGTCAAGAATGGATTTCCCCGATGACTTGAAAAAAATGGATCGCCAATTTCTGCAGTGCGAAAAGCGGATTTTATTAGGTGAAATGTCATTTATGCTTGAAATTTGGAAAACCTCATAAAAAATTATCTATTTATTTAATATGGTTTTAGAGAGTTGTTGTTATTATAGTGCTATTATGTTCAAGTTTACATAACATAATTTTATATGTATTGTAATGAATAAAACTGTGAGCTATTTACATGTTGGTATTTATATAAATTACAAATATTTGATTCTATACATGAAGACTTTGCATTCATTAGTAAATGCTCTTTTTGTGATTTACCTAATTGGTAATATGATGCAAATACATATAAACAGCCTTTTAAACAAACATCTTTTTGTTTAAAGGGATGATGACGAAGGTAATTATGTATTGCTTTTTTCGGTTTTGTTAAAATGGATGATCGATCGTTTTTTAGGCTAAACGAAGATGTTTCTTATGAGATGGTGAAACATGGTCGATGTAAGCTCGAGCGAAAAGAAATCACAGTAAAAACCTCTAGAAACAATAAAACAAATGGTAAAAACCTCAAAAATTCAAACAAATCTATACCATGGATCTAGCGAAAAACAAACGGCTGAGATGAAGGCATGCAAATAAAAATTTCCACAAAATTATTGGGAAGGATCAAAACAAAAATTGCCAACATAAAAATCAAATGCATTTCACAATGCGGAAAGTGGAAATCGACAAATAAGATAAAAAAATATATGAGACAAATACTATATCGATTTCCGCATTTCGCACTGTGGAAAGCAGAGGTCGGAAGAATGGAATCCGTCGACGACTTGAGGGTAAAGATAATGATTCTTTCCGCAACTGAATGAAGCATATGCAAAAGCATGAACATTTCACTTAATAAAATTTGCTTCAAGTCATCGAGGATCCATTTTTTTCAAGTCATCGAGGAAATCCATTCCCGACTTCTGCTTTCCACAGTGCAGAACACGGAAAATTGAAAGTTACAAGTCCGTAATAAAACTTTCTATATTTCCGACCTCCGCTTTCCGCAATGCGGAATGCGGAAATAAAAATTTATGTATTTTCGACCAAAACGATCTAGACCGTAGATCTAGGATACATGGACGACGGAGACCAAGGTTGCAGAAATAGAACAAGTAAGTGATAAAATACAAAAAATGTAGTTTCTGATTTCCGCGTTCTGAACTTCGGAAGTCAAAATACAGGAAGTGAAGATTTGATGCACAAACATGTGACCGCTTCGGTTTCCGAACTCGAAACGGGAAATGGTAGAAATCGGAAAAGTGACAAATCATGAGTGTAAAAAGTGATATTGTCGGATTTCGCAATCTGAAAATCAGAAATCGAAAATCGAGAATATCATAAAAACCTTTGGATACAAAGCCCATGGATTTGTGTGAAGCGATATAGGTAATTTTTACTATAATTATAACTTTTTTTAAAGGTATTTTTATTATTATTTAAAAGAGAGAGAGAGAGAGAGAGACTGAGGGAAAAAGAGGGAGAGAGAGGAGGGAAAGAGAAGGGGGGAGAGAGAAACGAGCATGGGAGATAGAGAGAGAGAGAGAGGGAGGAAGATATGGAGCGAGGAAGCTGCGAGGAGAGAGCCAGGAGGGAGAGATACTTTGATCCTCCGTTGGTGTATTTAGTCATGAATACATGGATGACAAAGATCAAGGCGACATAAATAGAACGACTAAGTGATAACATACAAAAAATAGTAGTTTCCAATTTCTACGTTCCAAACTTCGAAAGTCGAAAATCGGGAAGTAAAGATTCGATGCACAAATATGTGACTGTTCCGGTTTGCGAACTCGGAATGGGAAATGGTAGAAATCAGAAAACTGACAAATCATAAGTGTAAAAAGTGATCTTGCCGACTTCCACGATCTGAAAATCGGGAATATCATAAAAACCTTTGGATACAAAGGCCGTGGATTTATGTGAAGCGATCTAGCTAATTGTTAATATAATTCTAAGTTTTTTAAGGGTATTTTTATTATTATTTAAAAGAGAGAGAGAGTGAGGGAAAAAGAGGGAGAGAGAATGGGGAGAGAGAAATAGGTAGGGGAGAGAGAGAGAGAGAGAGAGAGAGAGTGAGAAAGGGAGGACGATAAGAAGTGAGGAAGCGGGGAGGAGAGAGGCATCGAGGGAGAGATACGTTGATCCTGCGTTGATGTATTTAGTCATGAATACATGGACGACGGAGACCAAGGCGACATAAATAGGAGTAAGTGATAAAATACAAAAAAATGTAGTTTTCGATTTTCGCGTTCCGAACTTCGGAAGTTAGAAGTCAGGAAGTCAAGATTCGATGCACAAACATGTGATTTTTTCGGTTTCCGAACTCGGAACAGGAAAGGGCGGAAATCGAAAAACTGAAAAATCATAAATGTAAAAAATGATCTTGCCAACTTCCGCGATCCGAAAATCAAGAATATCATAAAAACCTTTGGATACAAAGCCCGTGGATTTGTGTGAAGCGATCGAGGTAATTGATACTATAATTGTAAGTTTTTTTAAAGGTGTGTTTATTATTATATAAAAGAGAGAGAGAGAGTCAAGGAAAAAGAGGGAGAGAGAGGAGGGAGTGAGAAGGGGGGAGAGAGAAACGGGCGGGGGAGAGAGAGAGAGAGAGGGAGGGAGATATGGAGCGAGGAAGCGGGGATGAGAGAGGCAGGGGAAAGAGATACATAGATCCTCCGCTGATGTATTTAGTGATGCATGTCTTGAGGTAAAACCTCAGTTGTAAGACGGGTCAGTAGCACCCACAAAAGCATTATTAAAATGTAATTTTCAGTCTCCCAAAGTAAGTCAAAAAAGTTCGGTTACGGAAGGACTCAACTCTCATATATATATATATATATATATATATAATCCCTCTCACATATGAAAGCTATGAAAGCGATTTCTGACCAATACACACAACAAAGTGCAAATTAAATATATATATATATAACCCCTCTCACAGATGAAAGCGATTTGTGGCTAATACACACAACAAAGTGCAAATTAAAGCGTACTGCTCGCATCAAAAAAATCTGGCCAAGTATCGAGCTCATGAAATAAAACCAATGGTGATGGCTGTGAAAACATAAAACTGTCCCATCTGGGTATCTCAATAATGGATGTTGCGGTATTAATTTGTAATTATATTATAGGTGTTTTAATAATTTGGGGTGGATCATGAAAAGTCCTCTTTGTAGATTGTAGAGAAAAGAAATAAATATATGGTAAAGATTTATTTTACAGATAAAAAATTCAATTTATATAATAGATGAAACATAAATAAAGGACCGTTAATGACATTACACGTATAACTATCCATATTTAGATGAAACATAAATAAAGGTACGTTAGTGACATTACACTTATAACTATCCATGTTTACTGGGTTAAATAGCTTTGCTAATCAACATTTTATTAAATTCTGGTTTAACAAATGTACGATCAAGCAGACATTTACAATACCTAAAAAGCATGCAGATGGTGTTTTCTCCCCAATTCGATTAACAGTCAAATCCAGAAATTCAATCCAATAAAAATATTTCATACCGCATCTTTAAATTTAGTCCAAAATTTAGAAATTAACAAAAATAAATGATTGTTATATCTAAAATTTAGAAATTAATAAAAATACATGTAGATAGGCATTTAGATATTAGGTCATAAACTAGATTTTGGACTTGGTTAGTTAAAAAAACTTTTAATTTGCTAATTAAAAAAATAGAAAACATAAACCTAATTAATTTGCTAATTAAAAAAATAAATAGATTTTAAGTTGATGAAAAATAACATTTAAAAATTAAAAATTCGTTAAAACCTTCCCTGCAAAAACAAATCGATTATATTTATCATTCTTTTGCGGCGATATTATAAAATAAACACCAATTTGACGCAGGAAAATAGTAACAAACAAAGCGTGATTCTACGGTTATTCTTTTCCTTTGCCCTAAAAAAGCTATATCTCCATCATAAAGACAAAATATAAGAGAAGATATGTACACTAGAAAAGATTTCAGAGAAACGAAAAAGCCTGTCACATGCATATCCATAAAGCTTACGCAGCATACAAACAGCTAACCAGAATCCAGAAAAACAAAAAAAAACAAAAAGGCCTGTTCACACAGGATACATACAGCTAACCAGATTCAAGAGAGATTAAAAAGCCTGTCACAGGCATATCCCCAAGCTTAGCCCTCCCTTGAGGGTTTGATTGCTTACTCTACCTGATGGCTCAGCAACGGCCATCCTTATCTCGACTGCAGATTTTTTGTATCCAACTGGTAAGGAACAGAGTCAATGATTGATTCTGCTCCTTGCTCATTGGATGCAAAGCATTTGCAATCGAGATAAGCTGAGGCCTGAGCAAAAGGGTCAGCTTTCAAAAAAGAGGAGAGGGCATGCAGAACCGGCTCCTTAGAACAGGTCTAAAGTACCCTTCCCACTTCCACCTCATATTCCATTTTAACAAAGACCAGCTACCCTTCTTCCACCTGAATGCCCTCCTCCTTGGACAAACTGTCAGTTTGGAAATCAAATTCCCTGTAACTAACACATCCACAATTAAAGTGGTCCGTAAATGCTATGGGTATGGGTATAGTCAAGCACTTAGATTTATAACAAATAACCATTTGAATTTGTAAAGATTATTGGTTATTAAACAAAGGTTAAAACATATAATATCTCAATCAAAATGCATTGCATTTAAGCATTGTAAAATAGGACTACCATAAATCCCTACAATAAACTTGTGACACTAAGGTTAATTTTGTTGATCAAGTCAAAGAAGTCCAAAATTTATACTATCAGTTAAATGCCAGGGAATATTGCTATTATTTGTTAACACTGTATAGGCCATTCCACTACAAAGTTTGATGCTAGTCCTGCACTATGCTAGTACAGTTAAGAACATATAAGTAATATAGATTTCTTTATTAATACAAAGACCAATAGGTAAAGTAAACTACATGGCCTAATAAATGAATTAATATCTAAATGCCTATCAACATAAATATACTAAAACTTAATATCCTCAAACCATTGCTAAAGGGCCTCAATCCTATTTTGCCAACAATCCAAAGCTAAAATTCTAAGCTCAGCTTTCTTGGTGACCAAATCACTGATGACAGGGGAGTCCCCAGACACCTTCAAATGTGAAATCATAACAACGCCTTCAAATGCGAAATGGGATTCTACAGTTATTCCTAACAACAGATCGTAAACTCCATATGATTCCATAGTTATTCAACAGTGTATGTAAATCTTAATATCATATAATTCCTTAGTCCCTCGTGGAAAAGTTTATATTCGACAATATGATCAACAATGGTATCGTCACTAAAAACTTAACCATACTTACAGTCTGACACAAATGTAACGAAGAATAATTTACTCTAAAATATTAACAATCTTATCTAAACAACTATTCCCGTGCTTAACAATGGTAGCAAAACAACCCCCTGCTTTGTGCCTTTTCCTTTGCTAATGCCAATCTGCAGAATAAACAAAGGAGAGGATCATGTCTTTGCCATTCCCAATGCAAATGATGCAAGCAGTAGGTAAGGAACCATTAAACTGTGTTGCTAAAGAAGTAAATTAAATTGAGTTCCTAAGTAAGGAACCATTAAATTGAGTTGCTAAAGCTGTATTTTTTATATTTTGAGTTGCAATTTTTATTTCTAAACATTAGTGAGTTATTTATGACTAACAGTAATATTTAACTTGGTATAGACCATTTAATGGGGGCGTACCTGATTTCAATCTAAAGGGCATCCAGCCTGCTCGAGCTACATTAAATAGCTTGATTCTGAATATTGATCCCCATTCCTGACGGACCCGGTTCATTACTGTTCATTCGTTGTACCTGATCGAACAGTACTGCGGCTTTCCCTGTAATAAAAGCTGCATTGAATATATCATCTTCTCTTCCCTGGATTGCCCATTTCTTGCAACTTTCTCTTAGCGCTTTAGTTAACCGATCCTTTTCAATACACTGCAAAATCACTTTTGCAAGTAAGCGTTGTAAATTGTTAATTGTGTCTCTGGAAGAAGCTTGACTGTGTTGAATGTCTTTCCAGGTTTTGTACAAGCTAATTTCGGTATTGTACAGGCTAAGTTCCGTTGCAGCTATCTCCATCCAGTCCATATCATTCACAAAAGGAGGTTCGCTTCCTGTTCCCGTTCTTGTTTCTCTCTTCTTCATGAGTGCTTCGAGTGGGACTTTGATTTTAAGTTCCAGTAGTCTTAAAGAATTATCCTCCGACTGATTGCAATTAATACTACGGTGCTCATCCCAAATCTTGACAAGTTCGGCCAATTTTCTGTCGGCTGCTGCACGCATAGACATGGCTTGCGAATCTAAACCGGCAATCAGGTCCATATATTCACATGCTTCACTGTAAGCATCTATAGCATCATCCACGGTTTGACAATTAGTGCGATCGTCATAAAAATACATCATCAGATGAATGAACCACACTGCTATCATCTTACAAGACGATAATTTTCCAATTTCCATGATATGCTTTTCTTCTTCTTGAGATAGAATAGGTACTGCTGTATCTCCCGCCGGCCCTGCGTTGTTGCCTGTCAGGAAAGTGATCAATTTTTCGGAAGTGAGCTTGCCCTCTTCCTTGCCTTCTTGAATGCGAGTACATGTTTGCTTGAAGGCCCACTTATTGGCTATCCAAAGGCTAGATGCCATCTCCCCTGGCATTTGCATCATCTGCAGAGTTTCTTTGTACTTGGAAAATTGATCGGACGTCTCTACGAACCCCAGCAACAACTTATTGTCTTCATGGTTCATTATGAAACTCCGTAACCTTCGCAATGCATGCTGAGAGATATACCAGGATACCTTACTGAGTGAGACCACCGTTTTCTGCAACCAAAGCCCCAGGGTCCGAGTGAGATGAAACCGAACTGGTCTCATCCAATTCACAAGAACATTTCTTGCTAGCTTTTTTTCACGAATTTGTTTTTGCAGAATCAATCCGCCTTTTAAGCGAGAGTGCACATTGTCATTCTCCACGACAAGACGACTTGTCCATAAATCCTCGAAGTAGCAATCTTTCTTCCATCTTGGAAAAAAGAAAATGCCTGTGAACCATCTGATGCAGATGACAATCCATCCAACTACCACGAACAGAAACACAAGAAGAAGCGTTGTTTTGTGCAAAGCCATATTCAAGATCTCATATTTACTCAGAGTTTTATTGTAATTTGTAATAAGATGAACGTAGCTTAATTTAACTGCAAACATCACAACGCACCATGTAACCAAAAAGCCGGCAAATGAGCTGAAACCTGACCGGACCATGATATAGTCAGGATGGGAAACACGAGCCACGATCCAGCATTTGAGGACGTGATCCTCAATATTCTGACACTGATTCTTCTCAAGGGATTTACTAGAGCAACACGACAGTGCTAATGGAATCTTTTGAGAGTTGATAATACAAATGGTTTTACCAGCTAACACAGAGCACAACAAAGTAGCAACCAACAATGTAATGGCGGTGGATAGTGCAACGCAGTACACAGTAAACCAACGTGATTCCTTTGACTCCTTGGCTCTAATATATTTCGACTGCAGGAAGAAAAAAAGCTCAGAGGAAATATGGATTATTACATTGGATGCCAATACAACTATATCGCTCCATTTCTGGCCAAAACGTGCCATTCCGGGAACCAGATAACCTAGATATACACATACCATAAGTCGTCTGGTATCAATAACTAGCTGATCCTTGTGAAGCAAAACGTCCAGCTGATCATTTATTTGGTCTCTGCTGCCATAGGTGATACGAAAATCATCGATCGTACTGAACAACTGGATGGTAAGAACGCTGAGGACGAGAGCATCCCCTCGAACCCAGTGCACCCACCTTCTATAAGCCTCCCACGCGTCCAAAAAGAGCAACAAACCGAATAAAATTGCGCAAACGCCCGACGGCCAGAATTGTAGAAGATCACTGTAATAATAAACCTGCGATTCTTCTCCCATATTCGATTAATTAGCCAACGTCCAGTACGCCTTCAGTGTCACGAGTTCGTTGAAATGACCAAATTGCAACTACAAAACATGAATTCGGAAGTGAAACAGTACGCTGATGAAGATGTGATAAAGATGTAACCAGTAAACAAAATGAAGATACCTTTTCTAATGTGTTTAGTGCTTTTTTTTCTAATAAAATAGAAATGGAATATTTTTAATTTAACATACATAATGTTTTTATTTATTTAACTTATATCAACTATTATAAAAAAATGTGACATTCCACATTATAATATTTCAAAAATGTGATTGTAATTGTTCCTGTTTATTTCATTTTTTCAAGAAGGAAAAGTGTTGTTTCTTAATATTCCAAAAGAATCAAAGGTAATATAAACAATTCCTTGATACAAGTATTAAGCATTAGTTGTAAGAAGATGACTTTAGAACATAAAGAGAAGATATGTTCGTTCTATTTTCAATCAAGAAAAACCTACCAGACTAGTCCATAGAGAGCACACAAAGAACCCTGAAAGCTTATCCAAGGAACCACTAGGGGAGAGAAAAAGCCTCAACCCTTGAAGATGATAAGTGGCAAGAGAATGTCAACACTCCAACCTTAACCAAAACTAAGACGAATAAGCCACTCAAAACATAAAAAGCTCCTTAAAAGAGGTGTAAGGAACCTCCCCCAATAAATTTTCATTCTAAAAATTCCAAGAAGGAGAGAAGGCCTCATGCCAAAGTAAGTGCTTCCTTTGATAAGCAATCAACACTCCAATTGTGCTATTGATAGACATGTTGAAAGTCTAAGGAAAGGAAGGAGTCCTTGACCTGAGAAATACAATCACACCAATGATCTAGTGCCCAAATCCCTGCCATAGAATTAGCCCAATTAATTATGACTAATGAGTCTCCAAAAACATGAAGGATAGGAAGGCCAATAGCCACCACAAAAACCAACAGAGCCCAAAAAGCTAGCAATTCAACCCTTGTATTAATGTTGGCCCTCAACTCATTTTAAAATAAAAAAATAGAAATAACTAATAAATAAAATAAATCCAACACCACCAATATTTAATGGAGCAATCCCAAACCAAAAAAATAGTTAATGATAAACGCTATTCCTATATCTCTATGAATGTTTTTAGAACTAGCCACATAAAAAGCTTTAACATAATAATCAAGAATTATATAATTATGTTATAGAAATCCTCAACCTACTTACCTATATCTCTATGAGTGTTTTTAGAACTAGCCACATGAAAAGCTTTAACATAGTAATCAAGAATTATATAATTATGTCACAGAAATCCTCAACCTACTTACACATCATTTACATTATGGTTTGTTGTGTATCAAGTAAGCTTTATGCTTGATATTCTTGTCTAAAAGGGCCTTTCTCATACATTATTTAAACCCTGGGGATCAATCACATCTTACCGTTGATGCCTTAAAAACCAAAAAAGAAAAAAATACAAGGACATAGAAGAAAGGTGGTTACTAATTTATATATAATAAATTTTGAATTAATTTTAAATGTTTCAATTAAAATAAAATAAAATGAAATATAAAATAAATTTAAAATAAGTTATTTTATTATAAAAAATTAAAAATAAATATAAATTAATATTAAACGTCCCAATTAAAATATAAAAGAATATTTTTTTAAAAAATACAACATTGTTACCATTTACATAACTTAAGATCAGTGAGAACAAGACACCTGAAGACAACGCAACAGTTCTTTAGAAAACGAATTCAACATTCTTTAGAAATAAACGGGAATATAATAATTAAAGGAAATAGTGAAAAAGAATTCAACATTCTTTAGAAATAAACGGGAATATAATAATTAAAGGAAATAGTGAAAAGCAAAGGTGTGCTGGTGAGTTTTTTTGGCTAGGATAATTTCTATTCAAAATGGATTTAAGGAATTATTTTTGTTTTGAATCCAATTATGTAAATTATTATAATTTGGTTTAGTTATAAGTTGTTTCTGAAATATTAAAAGTTGCAAGTAGAGGTCCCTTAGTGCATGTAGGTTTGTAAGGAAAAGTGGTATGTTTTGATTATAAGTTATCTAAGAACATAAATTATTAACTTAATTAAAAAGTTACTAATATTAAGATATAGTTTTGTATTTAGAATAATGAAGTTTAGAAGAAGAAAAAAATTAATTAAACTTGTAAATATATTGCATAATTATTCTTATATATAATAATTAGTGATTAAATTTAAAATATTGGTATTTAATTTGAATCAAATCAATGGCTATATATAGGACACAACAAAGTTGATAGCTCCTTGAGTGCAATACCTAAGAAGAGGTTTGCACGTCTAGATATTTGATCCCTTTCGAGGCTTAATAGAGCCTTGGATTTGGATCTAGGCTGGTAATAATAATTAATTGTGGGGGTGTGACAATATTTCTTTATATTTTGAGGATATTTTGAAGATAATAGATATGGAATTATTAAACCTTAAAGGAGTTGAATGTTATCATATTTTATGTTTAAATTATTGAATTATAATAGTTAGAAACACTTGATTTTTCAATAAAATGGCATAATCTTAATAATAATTTGAATTTATTGTTAAAGATAAGAAATGAAAATTATGCCTCTCTAAATAAAGGGCAATTTTATTTTTCATAAATATGAAAAATATTATAATGTATTTCATTAAAAAAAAACTTTAAAAAGATTATTATTTTAAGTATTATTTTGTTTAATTAATCTTTTTAAAAACTCTAAACTTATATATATATTACCTTTCTAAAATTAAATACCAATATTTTAAATTTAATCACTAATTATTATATATAAGAATTATTATACAATATATTTAAAATTTTAAATAAATTATTTATTTTTTTCTAACTTTATTATTCTAAATACATAACTATATCTTAATATTATTAGCTTTTTAATTAAGTTAATAATTTTATGTTCTTTGATAACTGATAATTAAAACATACCGCTTTTCCTTACAAACCTAGATGCACTCAGGACCTATACTTGCAACTTTTAATATTTCGGAAACAACTTATAACTAAACCAAATTATAATAATTTACATAATTGGATTCAAAACAAAAATAATTTCTTAAATCCATTTTGAATAGAAATTATCCTAGCCAAAAAAACTCACCAGCACACCTTTGCTTTTCACTTTTTCCTTTAATTATTATATTCCCGCTTATTTCTAAAGAATGTTGAATTCGTTTTCTAAAGAACTGTTGCGTTGTCTTCAGGCGTCTTGTTCTCACTGATCTTAAGTTATGTAAATGGTAACAATGTTGTATTTTTTTTTAAATTATTCTTTTATATTTTAATTGGGACGTTTAAAATTAATTTATATTTATTTTTAATTTTTTATATATAAAATAAAATAACTTATTTTTAATTTATTCTATATTTTATTTTATTTTAAAATTATTTTATTTAATTTTAATTGAAACATTTAAAATTAATTCAAAATTTATTATATATAAATTAGTAACAACCTTTCTTCTATGTCCTTGTTGTTTTTTCTCTATTTTTGGTTTTTTAGGCATCAACGGTAAGATGTGATTGATCCCCAAGTTTCAATAATGTGTGAGGAAGGGCCTCTTAGAGAAGAATATCAAACATAAAGCTTACTTGATACACAACAAACCATAATGAAAATGATGTGTAAGTAGGTTGAGGATTTCTGTCACATAATTATATAATTCTTGATTATGTTAAAGCCTTTCATGTGGCTAGCTCTAAAAAGACTCATACATATAGGAACCGCTTCCATCATCAGCTATTCTTTTGGTTTTTTGAATGGGATTGCTTCATTAAATATTGGTGGTGGGGGATTTATTTTATTTATCAGTTATTTTTATTTATTTTTATTTTAAAAGGAGTTGAGGGGCCAACACTAATACAATGGTTGAATTGCTATCTTTTTGGACTTTGTTGGTTTTTGTGGTGGCTATTGGCCTTCCTATCCTTCATGTTTTTGGAGACTCATTAGTCATAATTAATTGGGTTAATTCTATGGATGGGATTTCGGCACTAGATCATTGGTGTGATTGTATTTCTGAGGTCAAGGACTCCTTCCTTTCCTTAGACTTTCAGCGTGTCTATCAGTAGCACAATTGGAGTGTTGATTGCTTATCAAAGGAAGCACTTACTTTGGCGTGAGGCCTTCTCTCCTTGGAATTTTTAGAATGAGAATTTATTGGGGGAGGTTCTTTACACCTCTTTTAAGGAGCTTTTTATGTTTTGAGTGGCTTACTCATCTTACTTTTGGTTAAGGTTGGAGTATTGACATTCTCTTGCCACGTTGTCCTTGGTGTCATCTTCAAGGGTTGAGGCTTTTTCTCTGCCCTATTGCTTCCTTGGATAAGCTTTCAAGATTCTTTGTGTGCTCTTTATGGACAAGTCTAGTAAGTTTTTCTTGATTGAAAATGAAGCGAACATATCTTCTCTTTATGTTCTAGAGTCATCTTCTTACAACTGATGCTTAATACTTGTATCAAGGAATTGTTTATATTACCTTTGATTCTTTTGGAATATTAAGAAACAACACTTTTCCTTCTTGAAAAAATGAAATAAATAGTAACAATTACAATCACATTTTTGAAATATTATAATGTGGAATGTCACATTTTTTTTATAATACTTGATATAAGTTAAATAAATAAAAACATTATCTATGTTAAATTAAAAATATCATTATAATAATTTTTTAAAAATATTTCAAATATTCCATTTCTATTTTATTAGAAAAAATTGCACTAAATACATTAGAAAAGGTATCTTCATTTTGTGTACTGGTTACATCTTTACCACATCTTCATCGGCGTACTGTTTCACTTCCGAATTCATGTTTTGTAGTTGCAATTTGGTCATTTCAACGAACTCGTGACACTGAAGGCGTACCTGGACGTTGTATAATTAATCGAATATGGGAGAAGAATCGCAGGTTTATTATTAGAGTGATCTTCTACAATTCTGGCCGTCGGGCGTTTGCGCAATTTAGTCGGTTTGTTGCTCTTTTTGGACGCGTGGGAGGCTTATAGAAGGTGGGTGCCACGGATCAAATTTGAAGGGTAGGGTCCCATTTGACTTTGAAGGGTTGTGTGAAATTGAACCCTTTAATGTTGACATGTACAAATAAATCATTTTTTTCATTTAAAACTGTAAGTGTATAACAAAATTTTATTATTTATTAAAAACAGTGTATAGATAAAAAATGACAATAAGAAGAAACTCCGAGTGATTCAACATTTACATGGAATTAGTGAGGTAAACCATGTACTCTCCCGGTCCCTGGAGCATATAGTTTATTGAACTTAGATAAGGGACCATTCTGTCGAGCCGGTGAAATACTCGGTTTTTAGGTCGTTGATAAAATAAGGCATTGGAATTTGGAAGGAACTTTGAATGGAGGATTGATTCAGCTTGATGATGGCTCTATTGGTGAAGTGTGATTGGGCCTACCTAAAAGAAAAACCCCAGAATGTAATACCTAATGCTTTCATGGAGAAACTTTTTTATTAACCCTAAATTCAACAGTTATTTTTAGAATTGAATCATGTCCCCCCCACATGCTCAAATCAAAGTGATCAGACACAGGCCCCAATTTTAGGTGGATTATGGATAGTCCCTCCAATGTATATCGAGTTTATACCCCAATTCGAAGTGATCAAACAAAATCCCCAATTTTAGGTAGATTATGGATAGTCCATCCAATCTATATCGAGTTTATGAGCCCTATCGAAAAGGTTAAGTATTTATTAGTCCACTATAAGGAAGAACTTTAAATTCTCCAACAAATATCACTACAAGTGGGTGTCTAGTTTCTACCAAAGTCAACAACGAATACGAATCATAAACACGCGTTTGGGAGGTTTGCGACAACAAGGATGTTGAAATCATGTTCTTTGCTAGATCATTACACTCCCAGTCCCTCATTCATGAACGTTCGTCAAGGGATTCCCTTGTTTAGATATATTGGTAGACAATTTATCCTTCTTGTTTCCATTATTAGAAGGCTGACAGGAAAATGAAGGGGTCAGAGTCTACAACATTTACAATGTCGGTTGTTAAATATTTTATCCTTTCAACTATTGGATTTCATTAACGAAATTGGAACAATTCAAACACTTATATTCAAATATTGTTCTTTCTTTCAAACTAATGTTTACAATTCACGATAGATAAATAACATTGACAGATTTGGAACTCAAATACAAGGCTCTTTCTTCTTACTCCTCCGCCCAAACGAAGTTGTGGTCCTAGGCTATGAAAAGTATACATTATTTTGGTTCTAATTTCATTTAAAATACTGGGTTTTTTAAGGTTACATCTATTGAGTATTCGAGACTTAGTCTCACGGAAACACAATCGCATAATACATTACAAATTTCAAACAACATTTTGGATGGAGAAATTTAAACCCTTATATTTATAGAACCAGAAGGAACTCCAACAAGAAACACATTCAACTTTTATCCACATATAAAATGTTACACGAGTGTAAAATGCTATACATACCTGTAAATTCATGACAACCACGTCAACAGCTTAGCTCTGCATAATCTTCTTGAGAAAATAGAAATTAGGGAGACACTGAAGCATAGAATTGGAGAGTTGAGAGTCTGAGTCCCGACCTCCGACCGTCCTATACTCGTAAACCCAAAATAATGTTTTTTTTCACAGACTTCACCAATCTCTTTAAGTTCGAGGAAGCTCAATCCAGCCTGCCCAACGTTCTACCTTTGCTTCTCTTGCTCCTACCTGTGAAAAAGGTGGATCTTCGAGTTGCCCACCCCAAAAGGCAACGAGGAATTAGAGTGTGCAACCGTTTCCTTCTACAGAAAGATGATTGGAAGCAACGCCATCTCAATTCCACAATATCCCGACGCTTCTGAGTTGGTTTACCTTGCTCGAGGTAGGTGAATGCATGTTTGTGTATTGCACATGATTACAAAAAAAATCATTTTATAATTGCTTCTACATAACATAGATATATCTGTGCAGGTGAGGGAAAACTAGGTATTGTTTTCTCGAGGTTTCCAGAGACTTTCAGAGATCATTCTTCTTTATGAGGGCGCTTAGGGCGTAGATCAGAGAACCCATGGGAGGAAGAAGAAGAAGAAGAAGAGGACTCAAGTCAAAAGGTGAGGTGAGTGAGGAGGGGAGACGTAATAGCGATATTTGCAAGAGAAACCCACTGGTGCTATAATGATGGGAACGAGCCTCTCTAAATCGTAGCCATTGTAGACATAGCAAACCCTCATAAATAGGTCGGGCGCAAGAGTTACCATGTAAGCATCCCGACAAATTAAGTAATGATAATATTCAGTTAGGTATATGACAAATTATTTCGTTTCTTTTAGAGATGACTATATGCATATTGTACAACCATTCTCTCTCGCTGGCCCTCCATTCCAGTTTCTTTTGTCTCTACTGCCTAACCCCCTTCCTCCGATGAGACAGGTAGACTAAGCGGCCTAGGTGGACCGTGGGAAACTGGGAGTGCTGATTCAAATGATTATGACCCCAATAAATGAATGGAAATTGGAATAAATCCTAGAATCCTGGACTAACTAGTATACGATATGATTCATGAGCACAAACAAAGGGCAGCGTGTTGCTAGCCTACTACCAAAGATCCGTCATCCCAGTCTTGTCGTGGTCATAATAGAAATGTTTAGCACTGGGTGAAACCCTGGTCTAGAAACTTACATACCCATTGGACCAGGTTAGGTTCAAATCTAGCAAAGATTGCTCAATGCATTGTAAATTGCAACTTGTAAGTTGTAACCTAAAAAACAACACCATTAGTTTTTCCTTACAGAGCCTTGATAGTGGAGGATTATCAAATCAATTCATCATCCATAGATATGACTCATATGAGTATTTAATTTCACATCATCTACTCAAATATTCAAGTCACTTGTAAGTTGTGAGATCACGTGACTCGGTGAGCAATAAGATGACAAATGGAAAATCGAGTTGGCAGGTGGCATCACCTCATACCAAGATTTAATGAAGTTGGTGAATTAGTAATGCATGCTAATGCCATTAAATGATTTGAAAGTGAACATCGAATCGTGAGTCACAATCTTGACTCACCGACTTGAACTTGGCACTAGGCAGCGTAGTGGCCCACCGTGGTCCATGTTGATTGGGACTGAGATCCTCATCCATGATCCGACTATTCAAGGGCACTTGGGAAGACTCTGAGTCCCGACTCTCCCATAGTCCACTGAATCCCTAGATAGGCAAATTTTGTAGCTTCCCTTCTGTTGCAAATTTACCGAGACTTACTCGATTTCATTATTGAAGGGCTGGAAATGAAACTATTTTTTTTTTGCATGGTAAAATTCCTTGTATCCTTCTATGACGTTTAAAATGGCCTTTGAAGGGCACGGAAGGCTGAAGCCTGATTGTACCCCTTGAGTTTATCTAAGATTTTCTTTTTAAGCATCTCGATCGTAAGAGCACAACATTGAGAATTAAAACACCAACTGGCAACGATCCCCAAATAGCGAATTCAACGTGCTTTAGAAATGAGCGTCAACGCGACAAAAAGAAAAAGCGAAGGTCTACTCGTGAGTTCTTTAGCATAACATACCGTGGCCCTATTTATTAATAATAACATTGTATCACGAATATATTAAAATAGAGACCGATGGATGAATTGAATATAAGAAATAAAGGGGCAAGCAATAAGCACCCCGCAGCAAAGGGATTAATGCTGCTGCGGGAGCTTTGACTTGGACGTATACTCAATAAGTCAGGTAATGCAATATGATTTTTCCGGCCACACATATGGGCGATATCCGGCGAGTTACCAAACATGGAGATGTTTATCATGCATGCTATGCATGTGCATGCCATTGCGTCGAAAATGTTCATTTGCCAGTTGTCATATAAATTTGAATTTTGAACCCGCGCGCCGAAATTTGAATTTTGAAAATCCGGCCCACGTGAATTTTGAACCTGCGCGCTCCCTATGTACCTGAGTAGTTCCCTCCTAATTAATTTAAATTATATACAATTATTTTTATAGATACAAATAAAATTTGATTAAAACCAACACTTGAAATTATTTAATAAAAACATATAACATTTAATGATAATAAAATAAATTTTGAAATAATATAATTATTTAAAATTTATGTAGCTTATAGTCTTACTTTTGTAATAGATAATAATATTATGTGATAATCATAAACTAATAACAATCTTTTAAGCCACAATACAAAAAATTTAAAAATTTTAATCAACACAATTTCAAAAACCATTATAAACACTATAAACAAATGATTTACAATCATTTTGTGGAAAAAAATTATATGTTATTTTGATATGAGAAAAACTTCCTTGTTATACAACCATATTAAATAACTCATCAAAACATAATAATAAATTAAATATTTTTAATTACTGAACATTAAATCAAAATAGTACTCATGGATTTCAATGTAGGTCAATATATCTCATAAAAAAACATTTGATAACATGATGACCATATTCAAGAAATAGATTAATTTTAATCTACAAGTATCCATGATTATAGTATCTATAATATATACCAAAACATGCTAGTTAAACATATATTGATTTGTCATATCATTTTTTTATGCACAATTCCCTCCTCCTTTCAAGTACATGTACATTTGTATCATACATAACAAAAACGAGTTTTCTTAAACCTATTCTTAAAAATATATCAATGGGGACCATCTTGGCTATGGTTGACTATGGTTTGACCATGGTCCAAAATAAAATATTCCATTTTTTACTATAGTTGATGAACTAACAATAAATGCTAAAATGTGATTATGGTAAACCATGGTGAATCATGATGGATTATGGTTCACAATAGTTATCTATAATTAATCATAATTGACTATAGTTAATTTTATTCAACCATGGTGGATTGTAATTGCCTATATTTGACAATGTAATTATAATTGAATGTGGTTTATCATTACTTAATATTAATCAATCATAATCTAACATGTTTTGTGTGTTAGGATTATTAATTAATCCCCCCTTTGGCCACATAGTCTATTTGTCTTTTTCCATGATTAGGAGGTCATTATCACTTCACTAGTGCATTAGGGACACACCTAGGGGCCACCTGTCACTCATTGCACATGTTTGCATGAGTTTAGGATCTCTAGGGACCAATCCTTATAATTTAGGAACCCACTCCGAGTACCACCAGCAATCTCTTGCAGTCGACCCTAGTAGGTATTAAGTTATGTTCAATTATGCTTTGATTCCCATCAATTAGATCACTCTTAGTCATCCTAGCGCCATTTTGCATGATTTAAGGGAGGTAGGGCACATTTTATCACCTACCCTCATTAGTTAACTAATTGTAAACTGATTTAGTGATTCGTAGTTGCATCAGTGAGCTCTAGTGGTGATTTTCCCACACCGAGTTAGCGTGATCCATAGTTGCATCGGTGAGATCTAGTGTTGATTTTCCCACGCCGAGTTAGCTCTCGAGTTAGTCCAGGCTGGTAGATATGAATCCTATCTTAGGCATTCAAATTCTCCTATTTGTAACACCATTGTATTACATATTTTATACTGATTAATGGATTTAATGATATTCTTCCAATTTCGTCTCCATGTGTGTGCAATTTTTCCATGAGTAAATGATCAGTCTCTACTAAATTCTTCTCTCTTCTACAACCTTCTTTTCTAATTAAATTCATGCAGGCATGAAGATCCTATGTGTCATTTAATTTAATAGTGTGTAATTTTCCCATGGTTGATAATGGTTGATTATTGTTAAATGCAATAGACTAGGTAAAAATGTACGCTAGTGTATATTCTAGAAGAACCAAACCTGTATACATATACACTAATGTTTATTACAATATGCATATTTAGTGTATATTCTAAACTATATACACTAGTGTATATTCTAGCGCAAATGCACTAGTGTATAATCTAGTGCATATACATTAGTGTATATGCTAGTGCATTTAACGACCCTACACCCCCCCTCCCTCTCTCACTCACTCAAACCCCCCTTTATTTTCCTCTCCACCCAACCCCCCTCTCTCCCTCTGCCCTCCTCCTCCTCCTCCTCCTCCTCTCTAAGTTGATTAATCTAACTGGATGTGTTCAATAATGACCTATTTGAAATCAACAATTATATTGAAAAGTTGAAAATTTCTCTTAGTTCTATGTCAAAAGATTTCCAAATTCTATGGTTCCCTATATTGGAAAGAATTTAAATTAACACAATTATTAGATCCAATGCAAGATAGAAATGCATATAGAAGAGATTTTCATGTAAAAGAAAAAGAAACAATTAACACATGGATATTGTGTCATTACGAATCATAACTTGCGAAGAAAATCATATTTACAATTAGAACATCGCCATGATATAGTTATTCACAAAGAAAATCATTCATTAATGACGTTCATTTAGAAATTCTCAAGAGAAATGATCACCATAATTTATTACATGTATGTGTTACTAATATGATTGTGATTTAAATTAGTCTAGAATCGTCAATTTACCCCAACACTTTTAATATCATTACCATATTCTAACAATTTTGAAGATGTATAGCTTAATAGTTATACATGGATGCATTAGTCTCACACAAAATTTGTGTCATGCCATTCCACATGTAAGGTTATTTTCTCACCTTTTTATAGACTATAAATATATTTTCAATTATTATATATGAGTTGATGCACAATCATGAATATCTTTAATGACATGTTCTAACAATGAATTTTAAGGCGGTGTAAAAAGTTAAAAGGTGGGAAATTGATTTCTCATAATATATATAATTCTTATTTATAAAAAAGTTGTGTACCTATTTAAAAATCAACATATATCCATCTTAAAATTATTGAGATGTAAATTGTTTTCCTAATGTGTAATGAATGTTACACCATCTCTCCCATGAGTGCTTCACTACTCTCACTGCATAAAGTTTTCATAAAGTAGCTTATGAAAATTTAAGGACAATATAACATATTTGATCATTTTTAAATATAAAATTTTGTAAAGTCGCAAATAAAAGTTGGTACTAGTCTAATATATTCCTCAATCAACATTCCAAGCCTCATATCCACAATCTCATCATCTGCTTATCATTTTGATTAATTAGTGCATTAAATATTTATTATTGATAAAAATGGGAAAATTATTACAATCTACATCCACATAAAGGATTTAGCATGGCACAACAATCATGTGATCACTTGTTCTGCTCGCTACCACCAAAGGTTCTTTTCACAACCTCCATGACACTCTACGCAGCACGCTTTGCAGTAACGTCGACCAAACTCAATTAATTTCAATACATTCAAAGCTAAGGAAATCTTTCAAACTCAAAAATTAATATGTTGAATCAACTCTTAAAATATGACAATACAATATTTTCCAATAAAATTGTCAATGACCTATTGGAAGAAAGAGCTAGTTTATTAGACCTTCCCTTGTTGGTGTATCCATGGTGGACTAACCCTTTCCCTTGTTAGATTATACCCATGGTGGACTGACCCATTCCCTTGTTGGCATGTACCCATGGTGGACTGACCCATTCTCTCATTAGCTTCAATCACTTGAGAAGATTTCTCTTGTGGCATGTCTCATCTGACCCCTGTTTTCTTGAGCAATCCCCATCATACCTTAGGAAAAACATAATATGCAATACCATCAATAAAAAAATTTGTGCAATGGGTATGGGTGTTGAGCTCTTAACCATGGTCCATTAGGGAAAATAAGGGCCTTAAGCCTTGTTATCCCTAGGGAAAGATAGGAAGAATTGATCCGGATTTATGTGTGAACGAAATGAAAGAACATATACATAATCATAATCACAGACATTTTGCAAAGATAACAGAGATACAGTAAACACATATTTTATTAAATGGTGGAAATAAAACATACTGTAATACAATAGCTAGAATGGCGGTGGCTATCTATGAGAAAAGATGTGACTACTACGCTCATCCATGCAAAGTTGATTACAAAATGAGGCCAAAGGGACCTATATATAATAAGGACGAGGGCGAGAATCCCAAAAGTCCAAAACATAACCCTAGAATATGAACTGTCATAAAGTTTGTGGCCCCAAGGTGGGAAATTGAACAATCAACTTCCCAGGGTCCTAACTTTTGCATACGATCTTCGATTTGGGTGCTCGATAGCCCGTTGGAAAGATCTATCCGAGGAATACACCTGCTGACAACGAATATGAGTTTGTTCCGAAATCGCTTATGTTTCCATGTGGGTTTTACAATATAAAGACCTCCAATTTCTTTGAGGGTGCAACATATCTTTGAATTGATTATGGAAACCTTTTCTTGTATTAATATTGGCCTGTAGAAATGTAATGAGGCCCTTTTCCTATTGGAATACGCCTCCTTCAAAGAAACCCAATAGAATTATTAACAAAGGTAAGACATTGCCATAAACTTAGCGCACCTTTGGGATTTCACCAACAGATCTAAGGGTTTAGTTATCCATTTATCAATCTTATTTTCCACAATGTGTATGACAACCTCTTCAATATCTCAAGACTTTTAAGGTGACATTTATTAGATGAAAGATGAAATATTATAAGACCTTAGTACCCTCCTCTGCAGATAACAACAATGATGATGATAACGATGCAGTGGTCTCATCGTCCAAGAGCAGCATATCATCTTTTAAGATGGATTTTTCCATTTCTAATGCGACCAGTACTGTGTATAGGGAGAGAGACGAGGATCATCGTGATAACAACACTAATGGCCACGAACTGGATAGAGCTTTCTCTAGAGAAAGAGACGAAGAAGACGGGAGCACTAGCAGAAAAAAGCTCTTTATTTCCAAAGAACAATATGCTTATTTAGAAGAAAGCTTTAATGGGCACAATACCCTTAATGAGCTCTCTTCCATATATGCGCATTTTTCCTTCCATAAATGTGCATTTACGAAAGACAAAAATGCGGTCATACAGAAGCTCTCTTCTGTATATGTGCATTTCTGCCTTCCATATATGCTCATACAGAAGAAAAAATGCGCATATACGAAAGAGAGCTTTCGTATATGGGTGTGTGCAAGAAGTTGAGGGACCTTTTAGATGCAATGGTGGAGTGAAGTCAATCACTCTTGATCCAAAAAAAAGAAATCATCCCAAGCAATCTCGAACCTGCCAAGCCTAGTCCCAAGGCTGCCAACAGGCATGCCAATTAGGATAGTAAACCAAATCACGCCTCTATTTTATTTAAGCAAATCGTGCTTCCATTTTAGTGAACAAAATCGCGCGTGCATTTTGGAAAGCCTGTTTTTTTTTTAAATAGGTCGAACGTGTCTTTTTCGCCTCATCCCACGGCTATTGGACTACTTTGGAGCAAATCTCGACTGGGTGAATGCGTTTTTGGGTGTGCCAAAGCCATCCATATCCACCTTTGGATAAACCTCCTATTTGTGAGGTATTTTCCTAATTTATTTTCATGTTTTTTTCTCTTTGTTCATCAATTTATTTGCCCTAAATTGAAAAATTAAACCAAAATATAAAATTAAATTATGGCCAATGGAAACAAAAACCCCAATGGAAACAAGAACCCCAATGTAATTGGCCAATTGAAACCAATTCCCCAATTTAATCATAAAAATTTAATAATTTTGATTATTTACCAAAATTCATACCCAAAATTCCCATGCCCAATGGAAACCAAAACCCCAATTAACTCAAAAAACAAATGAATTTCACTATTTCCATATGCACATTCACAAGGATCCTTGTGAATCCATACCAAAATCCACAAATATGCAAAGTTTGTCAAGCACATTACAAGTTTGCATAAGTAATTTACATGCCTGGAATGTAAACCAAAACCCCAATTAACTCATAAAAAACAGACGAACTTCACTATTGTGAATCCACACCAAAATTAACAAATATGCAAATTTTGTCAATTATGTTGCAAGCTTGCATACAACTAAAAAATAATCAAGTAGAATTCATATATTCCCCTAAAATACATAAACAAACATGGTAAATCCCTTGCCTCTATCTGAAATATCAAAGTTTCTCTTCCAAGAACATCAATAAACACCTTATAGTTTTGATGAAACTTCCCAATCCAAGTGTTAAAATAAGGTATAGAAGCTTACCATGCTTTTAACAAATATTTCGTCTTGAACGAAGGGTACTTTTTGGTTAAGGTCAAGACAACAAAGTTCAATAATAGACTCTATGAACGTGAAGATACATAGGTAGGTTGATGTATTTGATTAAACATGCCAATCACATACTATCATACATGATATAATCCAGTGGAACCCTTGCAACCATAAAATCCATAAAGATCTGCTAAATAGACTTTGGAGTCCAAAAAACATCACACTACAACAAATAATTACATATCTAACAAAATCGTTGCCTATACTGGGATTTTATTCATCAATAGCACATTATGCCGCCTATTCTAGGGTCTAGTTGTTGCCTCTACCCACAATTTGGGAGCTGGTCCTGCAAAGGCAATAGTCAACACCTCACAATTTCGACGAAACTTCATAATCCAAGCCTTAAAATAAGCTAGAGGAGCTTTGCAATCAACATATGCACTCAAGACACTTTATGTACACATGCATACTTAAAAATTGGAATTAATACTTGAATTTAGGACATAAACATGAAATGAAAAAATGTTAAATGTTTAAATTCTTTACTATAAAATTCAAGATCAATTTTTAAATTTACATGATAGATTTAGTTTATATGTTGTTATTTGTCGTACATTAGTTATACATTTTTCAGTGCTTAGATATGTCATTATATCATGTGTTTATATCTCTAATGATATTTTATTTGTATTTATGATTGCAGTGGCTACTATGGATAACAATGCGGAGATACTAAGGTTTATTTCCCATTTGAGAGAGATTGGTTCTGCTTGGAGGGGTGGAGATGAGCTCCGCCGCTCCTTGTCAGATTCTTTGTTGTCTATTGTTGATACGATCGCAAGATCGAATGATGCTTTGTATAGCATCGCATCTTACAGGGAGAGGAAAATACAACAATATGCTGATGGGTTAAGTTACAACGAGGTAAAAAAGCTCAAAATAACAAAACAACACATCTATTCATTGTTTAGACTGCCTGGGACGGATGACATTCCGGAGATCAATAGGCCACATATTTCGATTGAGTGGTGCACCTTTCCACCCATCAGAGACAATTGGATGGATAGGTGGTACATGGTTTTTGACATTCCCCCTCATAACAATAGGGAAGCACCGATGTACTTCCTCCGAAAATTGTATGTAGATTTTGTGATGGGGAAACATGTCAACTATTTTGACATGTTGGGCTTCTAGGGAGTTGGTAGGGGGATTCCCCAACATCGACCCAATGCTGGGAATAGAGATGTCGATCCACAGGTACCTGCACCCCGTGCCTAGCTACTGAGGGCAGACATCCCTCCTGCACATGACATGGTTTTCCAAACACAAGAGGCATTTTTTACTCTAGCTGAGATGGTCTCTCGAAACATGACCACTATTGACCAGAGAGCGCCCTATTCCTCTGCTGGTATGCAACCACTAGCTTCTAGTGGTGGAGGGACATCTATTGGTGGGGATAAACCGACATCCCATGTGCCTCAGAGTGAGCCACACGTCTGCACATCGTGTGGGGGACCCTGTTATGGTCCTGGACCAAGACATGGTACCACTATGATGACTGGTGATCAAGTAAGGACATTGTTTTAAAACTCTGTTATTGTTCAATTTTTAATTTTTCCATACTATATGTAACATATTAAAATATTCGTAATATATGCAATATTTACTCTTGCAGGAGATTGATGCCTCTCACGGGGGTGGTACTGCACCAGGTGTGGTTGTACCTGAGGCCCAAACAACCACCATTGAGGTAATATTTAAACACTTGTCATTTTGTTATTACATATAATTTTGTCAATGCATGTGTTAGTCTTAATTAATTTATTAAATTGTCTAATATTTACAAATTTTGAAGTTGCAGGAACCCCACTTAGAACGTGATGCTGGAGATGTTGATATCAATGACATAGTCCAAGGTGGAATTTACGATTACTTGAATAATGTAAGTACATGGGTTATGACTGAATATTGTTCGAATTATTTAAATTTCTTACTGTACATTCCTTTATAGATCGCTAATATTTATAATTTTTAAACTTGCACATGCTATTAGCATCTGAAGAGGGGCAAGAAATTGATGGAAGCGGTCACTCCCATGGTGGATATATGTCCCAAGCAGGGGTAAGTATATTACAACATGTTAGGTTTTTAGTACATATTATTCCATCCATTCAAATCCATGTCTAACTATGGTAACACTTTATGACTGCAGACATCATCGCAGATCCCTGCATCGCCTCTTTGGTTTGGATCCCCCCGTAGTCCAAACATAGATAAGGGGGTTGTTTACACCAGACTACCCTCTTCCTTGAACAAAGCGGGTGTGCATGAGGATCAACCTACTCATCCCACGGTAATGTACACACTTCCAATGGCAGTTTTTGGTTAGCTATGAATTCACTTCATAAGTGGTTTTTCTTAATGTTATTTTCACATGTTTACAACATCAAGATGTAGAGTCATCTGTGCCAGACCTTAGTGGGATTGTTGATGTTGCGGTCAATGCTGCATCTACAATAGGGATAAGTCACACTGAGGTACATCTACTTGGATATTTGTAATTGTACATTTCATTTGTATTGTTTATGGACATGCACAATGTCTAACTATTTAATCATTTGGTGAATGTAGCCACACCCTGGTCCATTAGTGCATGCAACTGAGGTTGTTGTTCAACCTACGGCTCCTCTTACTACTGAAGAGTCCCAGCGTAATCCCCTAGAAATGGTTTTTTCGGTGAGATGTTCATTTTTTACATAATTGATTAGTACTTTCTCATTCATGTACATGTTGATAATTCTTGAGATAATTGACATATTTTTTTTATTCGCAGAGAAGCATTGCAGAGAGGCTCTCTGCAAGGTGGAGGACACCAGAGGCACCTATACCCTCGACACCAGAGGCACCTATACCCCTGACGAATGCAGTGAGTCTTTGTTTTATTTCCAATTAAGTCATATTTTAAATTTTCAAACTTTGTTATTGATGGACAATACTAGTTCAGTTACCTGATCAAGAAATATTGTCATTGATTTGCAGTTGCCAGTGGTTGTAGACAGAGCTGAAAATAATCGAGGTTCGGGAAAAACAAGAGAAAGTTAGATTTTTGATTTGTTAGTCCAGGAAAAATATGTATTTTTATGTAAAATCCGGAGTTAGAGTATAGCGGCGCAATCCAGGACAGATGTACTTTTGTTTGCACATGTACATCAAATATGTTTTTGATACATGTACATTGACAGGCCATAGATAGGCCTTCTATTTTTGTATTATAACTTTCATGATATAAAAAATATTTCATATCAAGGCTCTTGAGATATTCATGGTTCAGTCTTTTAAGTGTGATTATACACGTGTGGCCAAGAATGTTTCTATGTGTAATGTTCCCAATTTTTTATAGATTTTACGATTGCATGGAGATATCAGTTATAAATTTGAGAACAATGCACAATTACAATATTACGCAATGACAAAAATGTACATTTTAATTGTTTTTTACCACGATCCAATTGCATATACAATGTTATATTAACAATGTCAAATTGTATTCACAAAGATGGAACATACCTAATACACATAAGCACCCAGCACAGCTAAGTAACTGATCCAACTTGGTGGAATACAAAAGCACATTACCCACATAAGAACCTAACAAAATTTTAAAGGTTGCACGAAATTGACACACCTAAGTGATGCACCTATGTGGTCTACATAAATAAAATTATTGTTCAGCATGATGTCTTTCATCTAACGAATACATGGGATACACATCAAACCTAAAAGTATCCGAGTATTATAAGGTTGATTCAAAATAATGGTTATGACTATATCCTGCACATTATTTCATCATTTTTTTAATGTACATGGCATTTGATGAATGGCCTCGAGTAACAACTTTGAAAGAGATGAAAGTTATGTGTGATTTTATTATAGTTTAAATTGATTAGAGAAGTACTATTCTGAATCTTGTTTTATAAATTCATGTTTATGGAGTATTATTCGAAGCATTCGTAGCATGAAGATATATATATATATATTTGTAATAATGGCGTAATAGAATGGCCACTTGTTTATAAAAATAAACATGTTCCATTACATGGTTACTAACGTAATGTCATTTTCTCCTCCTGCATTTCATCGTACAAATGCTCACATCTCTTGGATGAGGGGAAGATCTACAATCACCTTCAAGGTGACCTTTATGTGCAAAAATTTCACATTCACTTACTGAGCGAAACCCTAGTTTCCAAAATTGACAAAAAAAAATATCCCTTGTCCATGTACCTAGAGTAGAAGGCCACTCTAGCACTATCCCAATGTACTGAATCCAACAGAGCCGACGGTTCATTGATCTGAGCAACAGTCATCAATATATGGAACGTTGAATCCCACCTCCTACAGGCTTTTAGGAACACCCGTTGAATCCCTAACCGAGGCATAGAGTGGAAACCGTGCATCAAAAAGGGCTTTCGGTGGGTCGTGCAAGCGTGTTTAGGCAGGTACCATGTGGGAACGCTAGCCACACATTCACGGTCAAGGAATTTGCAAAGTTGACACCTATGTACAGAAATTGGACATTCACTTACTGAGCAAAACCCTAGTTTCCAAAATTGACCGAAAAAATGATCCCTTGTCCATGGACCCAGATTAGAGGGCCACCCTAGCACTATCGTGATGTCCTAAATCCAACAGAGCTAACGGTTTGTTGATCTGAGCAACGATCATGATTCTATGGCACGTTGAATCCCACCTCCTACAAGCTTTCAGGGATACTTGTTGAATCCCTACCCGAGGCATAGAATGGAAACTGTGCATCAAAAAGGGTTTTTGGTGGGTCATGCAAGCGTGTTTAGGGATGTGTTATGTGGGAACACTAGCCACACCTTCACGGTTGAGCAATATGCAAATTTGACCCCTATGTGCAGAAATTGGACATTCACTTATTGAGCAAAACCCTAGTTTCCAAAATTGACCAAAAAATTGATCCCTTCTCCATGGACCCAGATTAGAGGGCCACCCTAGCACTATCCCGATGTCCTGAATCCAATGGAGCTGATGGTTTGTCGATCTGAGCAACGGTCATGATTCTATGGCACATTGAATCCCACCTCCTATAGGCTTTCAGGGACACCTGTTGAATCCCTACCCGGGGCATAGAATGGAAACCGTGCATCAAAAAGGGTTTTCGCTGGGTCGTGCAAGTGTGTTTAGGAATGTGTTATGTGGGAACGCTAGCCACACCTTCACAGTCAAGCAATATGTGAATTTGACCCCCATGTGCAAAAATTTCACATTCACTTACTGAGCAAAACTCTAGTTTCCAAAATTTACCAAAAAAATGGTCTATTATCCATGGAACCAAATTAGAGGGCCACCCTAGCACTATCCATATGTCTTGAATCCAATGGGGCCAATGATTCGTCGATACGAGCAATGGTCATGATTCTATGGCATGTTGAATCCCACCTCCTACAAGCTTTCCAGGACACCTGTTGAATCCCTACCTGGGGCATAGAATGGAAACCATGCATCAAAAAGGGCTTTATATGGGTCATGCAAGATTGTTTAGGCATGTGTTATGTGGGAATGCTATCCAAACCTTCACGGTGGAGCAATATGCGAATTTGACCCCCATGTGCAAAAATTTCACCTTCACTTACTAAGCAAAACCCTAGTTTCCAAAATTGACCAAAAAAATGGTCTCTTATCCATGGAACTAGATTAGAGGGCCTCCCTAGCACTATCCCGATGTTGTGAATACAAGGGAGCCGACGGTTCATCGATCTGAGCAACGGTCATGATTCTATGGCACCTTGAATCCCACCTCCTACAGGCTTTCAGGGACACCTGTTGAATCCCTACCCGGGACATAGAATGGAAATTGTGCATCAAAAAGGGCTTTTGGTGGGTCATGCAAGTGTGTTTAGGCATGTGTTATGTGGGAACTCTAGACACACCTTCACGGTCAAGCAATATGCGAATTTGACCCCCATGCGCAAAAAATTCACATTCATTTACTGAGCAAAACCCTAGTTTCCAAAATTGGCCAAAAAAATGGTCTCTTATCCATGGAACCAGATTAGAGGGACACCCTAGCACTATTCTTATGTCCTAAATCCAATGGATCCAATGGTTCATCGATCCAAGCAATAGTCATGATTCTATGGCACGTTGAATCCCACCTCCTACAGGCTTTTAGGGACACCTGTTGAATCCCTACCCGGGGCATAGAATGGAAACCATGCATCAAAAAGGGCTTCCAGTGGGTTGTGCAAGCTTGTTTAGGCATGTGTTATGTGGGAACACTAGCCACACCTTCACGATCGAGCAATATGCAAATTTGACCCCGATGTGCAAAAATTTCACATTCACTTACTAAGTGTTAAGTCATGAATTTGTTTCCTTTAATTTTATATTTTGATTGTGATTTTATCTTTAGTTTGCTCATATGCTTAAATTTTCTCATTTGCTTACTTTAGGAATTTTTGGTTTTAATTGAAATTTCAATTTTTTGCTTTTAATTGTTTTATTAAGTTTGTTTTCTTAGCTCTTGAAGGGTGTTTAAAGTCATATTATTGAATAATGAAGTCACATTTAGCATCATGAGTATGGTTCAGCTTTTAAACCGTAAGGAAAATGACCAAAAGCTGAAAAATAACGCCAAAATGCAGTTAATTTTATTCTTGTAGCGCTGGAGCCTGAAATTAACAAAGAGCGCGCTACAAGAATATCGCGACTCTCATTTTCTCCAATTTTTTTTAGCCGAAATTTAGCACGATCTTAGTTCTGGAGTAACTAGTTACCTGATTTGAGGATTTTATTACGTGCTATGTCAGTTTCCATCATGTGAACAGGTGATTTTGATTTATGGAAGGAATCATGATCATCATTACTCCAAATACAGTTCAGCTTGTCAGAACAGAGGAGTATTTTCAGCGAGATATTACAGCACAACAGGCTGTCGTTCCACTTGTCCACCTTGCAGGGGGTTTGATGGGCTCTGGCATAGTCACAGCCCTAATTCTGAGTGGCTATCCTGTGATCCTTAAAGAAGTAAATGATAAATTCCTTCAGGCAGGTCTTGAACGAATTAAAGCAAATTTGCAGAGCCGTGTGAAGAAAGGAAAAATGAGCGAAGAAAAGTTTGAGAACATATTCTCCTTGGTACAGGGTGCAGTTGACTATGAAAGTTTTAGGGATGTGGATATGGTAATCGAAGCTGTCATTGAAAATGTAGCTCTGAAAAAACAAATATTTAGTGACCTCGAGAAACTCTGTCCACCACATTGTGTACTGGAAACAAATACTTCGACAATAGACTTAAACCTGATTGGCCCAAGAAACCAATTCGCAGGATCGGATTGTTGGTGCACATTTTTTCAGTCCTGCACATATAATGCCTCTTCTGGAAATAGTGCGCACTGATAAAACCTCCTCTCAAGTTATAGTTGATCTCATGGATGTTGGAAAAAATATTAAGAAGACAACTATAGTGGTTGGGAACTGCACTGGATTTGCAGTTAATCGTATGTTTTTCCCATATAGCCAATCAGCTCTACTCTTGACAGACGTCGCTTAGATGTATATCGAATTGATAAAGCGATTACCAGCTTTGGAATTCCAATGGGTCCATTTAGATTATGTGATCTTGTTGGGTTTGAGGTTGCAGTAGCGACAGGCATGCAAATTGGGATTCCAAACTTACAGCAGAGAGCAATAAAAGCGCTTGAAAGTGTTTCTGTCAGCTGGTCAAATGCAGTCACAGATGCTGGTGTCATTATCGAACTCTCTAAGTTCTTGTGAAGCTGTTACGATCAGGCAGTGAGAAGACAAGAAATGATGATATGCGCATTCTTGGTTGTCATATATTGAAGGATTTCATCTATAGTCAGACAGATAGGACTTATATGCACAATTTGAATGGGCTACTTTTGTATACATTCTTGAGGAAACTATTTCACTGTGGGAGGAAGTTGAAGCAAATTTTGAATCATGTAAATGGAGGTTGTGTTATCAGTTTCAAGATGGACCGGTGTTGGCTGGATATTCAGTTTGATAATTATGTGTCAGGATTGAAATTGGTGGCTACATATGCTGATGGCCATGTAAAGATCTACGAATCGCTTAATACATTGGAGTTAAAGCGATGACAGCTTCAGGCTGAATTTCAAAATGTAAGTAATGCTGTTGAGAGATTTGGCAAATGTTCATGTTTGACAGCGTCCATTGCTTGGAAACCCCATGCCAGTGGTATTCAACAGCCCACATTTATTTTTGGTTTCAACTCCAATCTGCCACACTGGGCAAGACGACATCATTGTTCCAATGATTGACTATACACTGGAGTGGCTGGCCTTTGTTGGCGTTGAGGAAGTCTTGTATTTTGATGTGCTCATGCAAAGCAAGTTACAAGCTATTTGGAGAGATCTCACTGGAAATCCCAAATTAACTTCATTGCCACAGCCATAGAATCAAATGACTGTGTTAGTGTTGGTGATGCCCTGCGTCTTATTGATCAATGGAATGTGGTCCGAGGAGATTTTGTGCTTGTCAGTGGTGACACTATCAGTAATATGTCTTTGAGACAAGCTCTGCAAGAACACAAGGAAAGGAGGAGAAAGGACAAGATTTCAGTAATGACCATGGTGGTTAAGCACACAAAGCCTTCTGTTATTACACATCAGAATCGTCTTGGAAATGATGAGCTGTTGTTGGGAGTTGATCCAGAAACCAAACAACTTCTATTTTATAAAGACAAGACAGATTATGGTAAAGAACATCAGTCTTCAGGGAATATAATTCTTGATAAGTCAATTGTCACAGATAGGTCAGCTGTTCAGCTGTATAACGAACACCAGGATTGCTTCATTGATATTTTGACAACACAACTTTTGATATTGGGACAGTGCAAACACCAAGTGAATCCAAGCCTGACTCTGAGAATGCTGATGATGAATCTGAGAAACTAGAGGCTGCTTACTTTAATAAAAAGGTGGAGGATACATTCCGAAGAGCTGTGCATTTTAAGTGGTTTAAACTTCATAAGTGGGTCTGTTACCTGTGTACAATGTAGTAAAGGAGCTAAACAGTTGAAATTTCATGAAAACCTAGTCTTAATGCATGCAGAAAGCTGATTAGTTTATTTTGAAGTCAAGTTGGTGTAAGAAAACATAAACAGTGCATGTGATTTTGTCATTGGATGCCAAAGGTTACAAAGATAGATCACAAGAAGTTTCTCCCATAGTAATAGCAGAGAAATTGGCTTCTAAGCTAGAAACATCTTATGGACTTTCTGGTTTCCTTGTACAAGCCTGCAATGGGCATCTCAATTTCATGTATCTCAATGTATCAGAGGGTTTAGTACAGAGTTTTGATAGCAAAAGTTTCCATTGAAAATAAATTTGCTGTCACAGGAGAAATTACTGTACAGGAAGAAGAGATCACTGAGAATTCTGCTTAGTTTTCCTGTTTTGGGTCACTGAAGTAAAACGCCGACCACGAGCTGATGGAGAGGAATTTTTGAAAACAAAAGGATATTTTTGTTCATAAGATACCAATATACAAAAACCTCTCTCATTTTTGGAACAAATGTCAAGGTTTGAAAGATTCAGTTTAATATTTGCAGCCTATTTTTCAGGGATTTTAAAAATTTAATATTTTCCTGTTTTAGTGTTCATTGTGTGGGGCAGATTATGATTTATTGGAGATGAATTTTTAGAAACAAAGAGAGGTTTTTGTCCATCACGGACCCATTTACAAAAACCTCTCTCAAGTTTTACACAGGTGTCACCAATTGAGAGATATGGAAGCTTATTTGACACCTATTTTCCAGAAATTTGCCATATTTGCCAGGAATCTGATTTGCTATTTTTAGTCAATTAGTTGAGTTAGTTAGTTAATGTAATTGCTGGGTAGTTTCAATTTCGACCTAATGAAGGGGAAATAGAACTACTTCTTTGTAATGATAAAAGAGGGACTAAGGGACAGAAGAAGGGTTCTGATTTTTGGGAACATCAGGAGGTTTACAAGACTGTTTTGTCTGCAAACTTGTTCAGAGATAAGTATTGTAGCTCTTATAAGCATTTGCTGATAAAATAATGAAATATATGACTTTTTCCCCTTCAGTTTGTCTATGTTGGATTTGTTATTGAGCTTGTTTAGCTTCTTAAATGATAAATCCATTGCTAGTTAATGTGTATTTTCTGGTAATGCTTATCCTTTATGTATGAACCTCAGCATAGTCTTTCTGCTGGATCTTATGTGATATGTTATGCATCTTTATCAGTTTCTGTTTATGATTTAGTTGTTACTTTCCTTTTGAATGTATTCCCTGACTGTTCTGGAAGCTTACAACCATTTAAATCATACCAAAAACCCTAAACTTTGTTTTATTTATTGAGTTTTACTCTTGAGATTGTGTTGGCTTGTTCCCCTAGCCTTAGGAACAATTTATGGCACAAACACTAAGCAAAACCCTAGTTTCCAAAATTGACCAAAAAAATGGTCTCTTATCCATGGAACCATATTAGAGGGCCTCCCTAGCACTATCCCAATGTCCTGAATCCAACAGAGCTGATGGTTCATCGATCCGAGAAATGGTCATGATTCTATGGCACGTTGAATCCCACCTCCTACAGGATTTCAAGGACACCTGTTGAATCCCTACTCGGAGCATAGAATGGAAACCGTGCATCAAAAAGGGCTTTCAGTGGGTCGTGCAAACTTGTTTAGGAATGTGGTATGTGGGAATGCTAGCCACACCTTCATGGTCGAGCAATATGCGAATTTGACCCCCATGTTCAAAAATTTCACATTCACTTACTAAGCAAAACCCTAGTTTCCAAAATTGACCAAAAAAATGGTCTCTTATCCATGGAACAAGATTAGAGGGCCACCCTAGCACTATCTCGATGTCCTAAATCCAATGGAGCCGATGGTTCATTGATCCGAGCAACAACCATAATTATATCGCACGTTGAATCCCACCTCCTACAAGCTTTTAGGGACACCCGTTAAATCCCTACCCTGGAGAAACAAATTATCGAAGTGAAGGAGATAATTATTGGAATCAAGGAGATGTCCTTATAGGATCAAATTCGAGATTCAAGGAAAATGCAATAGACATATCCCAGATAGAGTGGTAGATAATGGTCTTGGGCTATAATGCATGAGTCATGTAAGTATCAATATAATACAACAAATCCATTATAGAAGTCTATTGAATTTATCAATATATCAAGCGCTCAATGTATCAAACTACAAATAATCAATGAGATCATGAAACCAAAATATCTAACTACCACATACCTGACTACCTACCTGTGGTCATTCGAATAGACCATCAGGATCACCTCTAATAGCAACGGTATCCTTTAGCCTCTCGTGCTCGGAGTAAGGCAAAAAGTATCGTGACTTTGATGAGTTCTTGTTTGGCATTGTTTGCAGCTGGAGGTTTGTGCCAATAACTAAGTTTGTATAATGGTACACAATTTTACCTGGTCTATAATATTCAAATACATAACCTTTTTTCTTTCGTGCGTGGGAAACCTGTGTCAAATATTCCCCTTTGATAACCATTGACCCAATTGGAAAATCATTGCCCTCGGAGTCCCTTAATGATACAATGAGGATCTGCTTCCCATCCAAGCAACGTGCCAGCCAGTAGTTAGTGTGCCATTCATTGTCTCTTAAGCAACCACTACATATATGTGCCCTGCATAAAATAAAGTGCAGACCTAGGGGTCAGCTAACTAAACACAACTAGTCGTCAAACATTTCAAAGTGATCAACATAATAGTCAAACCTGGTTGTATGGGATCTGAAATGTGGTCATAGTCATGTGAAATACTCGACTGGACTTCCTCCAACTGGGATAATTCTGAATTTATTTGTCGGGAAATGGGGAATGATACACGATCCCAGCTGTCAACCCAATCTATAGATTCACAGTTGTCCCATTCACCACTGCTACATGGATAACAAAAACAAGAGAGTTTTCTTGTTCACATTTCAACTATAGCATTATCTGACATCCTAACTGAATGGAATGCACGAGTTCCTTGGACAGTATTGCACTCATATAGGTGTGATCGATCTACATCAACCACCTCCAAAAAATATCTATGTACATGTGCTTTTTGAGATGATTGGTCTTCTTACCTTTTAGCTCACTGCCCGATCACTGAAGAACACCATGCAACAATGGTCTTTGCATCTCGGATGAGCGAAATAGTTATGAATTTCATCTCTTGCCTATGTAATGAAGTATTGATGCATGCACCTGCTCTATCATGTTCCCCTTTTCCATGTCCGGTCTCAAAATATATCCAAATATGTGGCACCTTGTGTCTCTTGTGGAGAATACACAGCCATTGGAAGACACGAGAATTTTTGAATTGCCCCGCACAACCATCAGACCAAATCCAATGTTGCTCCATCTGTATATTGTTATCCTCCAATTGTTTGTAGAACAATTGAAATCTATGTTGTACAAAATCCAAGTCATGACACCTGTCATCACTTATGTAAAAGTGATACTCCTTCAATATAACCCTGTTCTCTTCAATACTATTTGCCCCATGTATATAGGTGATATGGACCATTATTCCATGGATAAACTCTCTAGATGATGTCGGTGGCAATGTAGTTGAGCATTCCCACACAAGAGTTGTAACATGCCCGACCCTCCGACCGGCGAAGAGAACGCTACCATACCATTAACTATCCGGGCAACTAGCCCCATGAACATGTACATACATAAAAAAAACCTGAAATGCTTTGAAGTAAAACATGCAGAGATGCATAATTATTCAACATACAACGGAAGCAAAACATACATTCAGGCATTCAACATGTTCATCGTAATTCATTAAACATCAAATATGATTGCAGAGATTGAATAGAAGAATACTTATCTTATGAATACTTGTCCTGCAACAAGCTACATCACTGCAAAGTTCCACCCAACCATAGGTCAGTATGCTCATTAATCTCTTAGCAATACTGCCACCCCCGAGCTAGGCATGATTCCCCAAGGAATAAGGAACTAAGTAGGATCACACATAGCCAAAGATACACAAATCAGCCAAGCCAACACAGTTGGGTTTATCAGGCCATCAGGGAGTTGGGAAAAGCTGAATGCTAAGCTGGTGGGCTCATTGAAGAGCTAAGGACACCTACATCAGAACTAGCCTAACTTCTAGGACACCCACACATACCCAACACAAGGAATCAGTCCCTTCTCTGCTACACAGTCCCTCAGGCCCTGACTTCCCTTCCAATCCTATTCAGGGGTTGTGGAGAAGAAATCCATCCCTCTAGCTCTGTCTATGAGGCTACCAAACACACCAGGTTTATCAAGCATACCAAACCTTCATTTCCACCCCAATACAGTCCAAAGACCAACCAGTTCATACACATAGTAAGGTCAAGCAATTCATAGCTCTGTGAGAGAAAAAGGGAAACATGATGGCAACCAAGAATGGTGAACGAAGCTCCGACTAAGAAAAGCGATTTTAGAGTTGTTCTTGGCCCTAACGTGGCCAAAACAACTCAGCAGCAACCCACACACAGATGGGGAAAAAAACAACCCCGATCTCACCATTGAAGTAACGGGAAATGCACAGGCTGAAATTGGAAGAGGATATCAGAATCTTAGTATGGACAGGGGAATGTATAAACACAACCACAAATCCGGTAAGGAAAATGCACACACACGACCCATATTTGGAAGATGAAGACTGAACCAGTCGCTGCATGCACGCATGAAAACTGAGTGACCGTGTGAGAGAAAATACCAAACCTGCGCATGAGGAGAAAAATGACTGTCTCTGCATGAGGATGGGAAAGAATGCAAGAATGGGGTCATCCCCTCTCCTCCTGCCCACTTGAGGGTGAACGAGTCTACTAGTGGACTGTGTGTGTGGGAAAGGACTGACAGTCCTACCACACACCACTGCCCAACAATAACTGCCCAACTAACATCAGAGGTTTTAATGTGGTAGTTGACTGATTGAGACAAGGAAAGGTGAGTAAGTCAAAAGGGTGGGTGACAACTAAAAGGGTTTAACAACTGTCACTTGGATTTTTCCCCATTGGCCCAAAGTTTAATAATTTCCCTCCCTATCCTTAGGAAAATCATGCCCTTTTCATTATGGTTTCATTGACATAGCTGGTTGGAGTTCATTTTAACTAAAATGCATAATTACATGATGCCAAAATTATAATGTGTCGGATATCATGATATACCATTGGCAATAATTTTAATCGCCGGAACATTAAACACTAAATCGATGGTGGGGATTTTGCCTTTAGCTCCACACCACGATTAATCACAATATATACATCATATACATTTAATGCAAACGGGGTCAAAACTAGGGTGTTACATTCCCCTCCCCCTTCAATAGCACTGTCCTCGGTGCTTTACAAAATTGAACAAAATGCTACTCTGGTATCGCCTCAGTGTTTTGCAGAATTGAAAAAAAAAGGATGTACCAATCGCATGGCATCCTCCAGCTCCCACGTAGCCTCTTCAGGACCGTAGTGCTCCCATTGCACCTTTACCTTCCTATGGCTCAGTTTCAGAGCATTGTGACCTTCCTGTCGGGGATGCGGATTGGCTCGATTTGGAACTCTCCCTCGGGTTCCACCTGAATCACATCCCAATTTATCACATGGTAAGGATCATGTACATATTTCTTAAGCAAAGAAACATGAAAAACATTATGAGCTCTAGTGCTAGCAGGCAATGCAAATCTATATGCAACTGGACCTATTCTTTCAAGCACTTCAAATGACCCACAATATCTTGGTGACAGCTTGGCACAACTTCCAAGATTCAAGGAACTCTTATTTTCCCTCACTCTGAGGTAAACATGATCCCCAACACTGAACTCCCTGTTCATCCTATGCTTATTTGCATAGCTTTTCTATTTGTCCTGTGATGCTTTCATATTCTTCTTGATATTTACAACCTCCTGCTCCATCTCCTTGAGCAATTCTGGACCAAGCACAACCCTGTTCACTGGATTATCCCAAGTCACTAGTGTCCTACACCTTCTTCCATACAAAGCTTCATACAAACTCATCCCCAAGGATGCCTACTGTCCATTGTTATAAGCAAACTCTACCAAGTGTAAGTAATCTTCCCAATTGGTTTGTTTGTCCATCATGTACATGCGAATCATATCTTCAAGCACCTGATTAACTCTCTCTATCTGGCCATCAGTTTGAGGATGGTATGCAGTGCTGAAGTTTAGCTTTGTACCCAAATCTGCAAACAACCCCTTCCAAAAATTGGAAGTGAGCTTGACATCTCTGTCAGAGACTATTGCCATAGGCAATCCATGCAATTTGAAAATATCCTTCATGAATATATTTACAATGTCATCAGTCTGTTGAGGCCTAGAAATTCGCAGGCGAAAACAATAAGGGATTCTCCCCAATCAACGTTCCCAACTAGCCCGTTGACTGTTTGGTATAGGGAATCCATTCGGTTTGCGGTCCGGCTACCATAGGTCAAAGTAACAAAACAAGGTTTTACTGGTTGTGGCTCGGTCCACCGTGTATATTTTTTGTATTTTTTGACTTATGTATGAGATGCATATGCCTATTTAACCATGCAGGGTGATTAGGATGCAAGGAACAATCACAATGTAATGCGCAGGTTCTTACCTCTCGTCTTAAGCCCACAAACATCTAAATCACATATGCAGCCATGAAATGAAACTAACTACCTATCTATCTATCCCCGGGGAGCAAACTGAATTTAATTATGAGTAATGTAAAGCATGCATGCAACATCAGAGAAACTACAGTTAGCTGATATTTCTTCCCATATCGCATGAACAATTAAAGATGTTTCACAACCAGATAGCCAATTGTTTATGAACAACATTCATTACTCCTAGTGGACATCTTCATAAAATAAACCGGAAAACATTCATGCAAGAACGTAGGTTCAAAGAGTTAGAACGGTCTTACGGTTAATGGACATAAAGCTAAAAACGAAATAGTTCCTCTTCAACAAATCCATTGCACAACATTAGAATATTCCACAAATCTTTCTCCAACAAACCAACTGTAATTTATTATTGCAAAAGGAAATAGTTCTTCTTACAATATGTCTTCACCAGTCTCGCTGGGAAAAATTCCTTTTTCCCTTCTAAGTCTTTTACATTTATACAAAAGGGTCAGACTGTTGGGCTGCGCAAAGTGACCTTTGGGCTTCCCAACCTCTCATCTCCCAACGTTCCACTTTTCTTAAATGTTTCACAAAATAGTTACAAATTACAATAATGACCGATCCTTCATGAGGAAGGGCCTACTTGACTATCTAGAAATTTATTCCACATTGCAGCTTCAGTAGCGATGCCTTCAAAAGCACAAGGTTCCAAGAAATGAATATTTATCTCAAACTTCTCAGCTTGATTCTTGATAGCCTCGACCCTAGATGTACTCAATCGGAGCTGATCTTCCAGAATCTGTACACTGACAGCTGGATGATCTACTTTTCTTCTCAAGATCATATCATCCAGGGCTTTGATATCCTGTACCTTAGCTTCTTCCTCCTGGAATCTCTTCTGCAATAGCTCCACAAAGGCATCGTGATCTGGGAAAGCTTCCAACCTCTCTTCAGCTTCTATCTGGCACCGGTTGTAGGTAATGAGAAGTCTTTTGAAAAACTCGGTGCATAATCCCTTTGTCTTTTTTACTGCCTTCTTGAAGTCTTCAGCTGTGTTAATAGCAAACTCCACCAGGTTATAGTCTCGTTTGAGGGCCGGTTGGTCTTTTGATGGTAGCTTTGTTGGGGCTTCTTCGTTGTTCTCCAACCTCGCCATTCTTGCAGTTAGGACCTCTAGGATGTCATGGGATCTATCCACAAAGTAGGATGCATTTTCCAGGATCTCCCCCAATCGGTCGTCGATCTGCAACACTCTACATCTTTCTTTTTCAACAACAGTCTGCATCTGCAGCATCTTAGTTTTCTGGGTCAATACATGCTCCTTGAAAGGCTGGAGGTTAACCTGCTGTTCTCTTGCCACTTCCAAAGCAGTGGTCAAAGAAGAAATCTGCTCCTGATGTTCCTTTCTCAGTTCTTGGGTGTGCAGATCATTGGCCTGCAAGAGGATCTTCAGCTGCTCTTCTAGCTCTTCCACCTTTGTCAATAGTTGTTCCTTCTCACTCTTTAGATCTTGGCATTCCTTCTGCACTTTCTCTAGGGCCTCCTGTGTTGTTTCCTTGACTTGCATTTCTACTTGAAGGGCCTGTACTTCAGCTCTTGAGGACTTCATTTCCCGTTGCACATCTTCATATTTCCTTTTGAGCTTGTTGCTTTCCTCTCTCTCTTTCCTCAATGTATCCTTTAATTGAGCAGAATATTTCTTGGATTGCTCCAAGTCTATCATTATCTTGCCTACATTATCCTCTGAAGCTTGGATGAATGCAGACCCGACTCTTAGGGTAAATCTCGGATCCTGGTCAGTTCCTAACATAACAACCGTATCTGTTATCATTTTACCAGGTAGACCTTCCGCCTCAACTTTCCTCTCTGACCTCTTTATTATTCTCTTCGTTGTCCTATCATAATATACAGTGTTGAAATTAGGGATTTACTTTCCCTTTTCCTGCACAAAAGGGACCAACTCGAGTGTGGGGACCATGGGTATGCTGGTAGCAGGTACTTGAGGGGTCTGAACCTCGGGGTTTGCCAACTCCTGGGTCTGCCCTGCTACTATTTCAGAAGCTGACTTCTGTGCCAACTTTATCCTTTCAGCTTCTTGCTTTTGGAGCTCCTCATCGAGCTTTCTCTTTGCTTCCTTTGTTGCTTCCTGAGCAGCTCTTTTTTCTTCTTCTGTATGTAGCCTTTTTGCAGCTTCTTTTGCCAACCTCTGGGCTTCTTCATCCATCCTTTTGGCTTCCTCCTCATCCTTAGCCTGCTCATCCCCTTTTCCACCTTTGGTGGTGATTTTGTTCGTGAATCTTCTCTTCAGTGCAGTCATGTTCGGGGCATTCCAGAAGACAGATTCTTCCCTATCAAAATGGTGAGTATATTCGAAATGCACCTTGTTTTCTTTACAATGCTCTGCAACTTTACCATGGGAGTCATTTCTGTGATAGGACATCTCGCCAAAGTGGAATCTCTCCAGCTCCTCTAAGAATTCACCAGCTTGTTTTACCTTAGTGAACTTGTAGCTTCCTAGTCGGAAAGGCAAGGGAGGATAAGCGGTTTTCTTGTGTTCGAACAGGAAACTACCTATTCCATCTAGGAACACTTGTCTGACCGCCTCCTTATGGACAATGTAGTCAGTTGCATATTTTGGCAGGAGGGAAGGCGCTCTCGAGCCTCCAAACATTCTGAAGTACATGCCATGTTCGGTCAAATAGTAGTTTGCGTAACTTTGTATCACTTGCATGGCCTCCTCCGACATACAATCACACTCTTTCCAGAAAATGAGTGTGTATAGTGGCATAATGAAGTGCTCACATACTTCTCCGTAATGGCTGTGGTACTGGTGTGCCCACAGTGGTCTATAAGCAGCATATACAGGCATTCTTTCCCAGTCCTAGATGCACCGGAGACCAGGGAAAGGCTGGGTGTACAATATACAGTCTATGAGTATTGAACTCATGTAAAATTCAGACCTTTTCCGGGATTCTCCTTCCAAGGCTAAGGTCAAGCAAGAAGAAAGACTGCTGGATACCAGGCTGGCCCAATTGAAGATTGTCCCTTGGGTGGCCACATGAAAAATGATGGGTATCCACTCTAGCTTGAAGAGTCTGCCATGAGCTCTCCCAAAGACCCTATTAAGCATTAGAGCTATAAATCTATAGGGAGCCCTCAAGCTCGTCGTATCATATTCACTTGTCGGTCTGTACCGGTAATGTTTTCCCTGCAATAGAATTCTCTTAAGAGTCTCTACCAGGTCCATTCTAATGCTATTCAACCAGTCATCAGATAGGAATACTTGGGCTTCTGGCAGGTGATAAGCCAACGCCACATATCCAGGGCTAAATGCAGCATAGCCCTGTCTGTGAACATTTTCTAGAATCATCGTGGTTGTATCTGCCTGGGGCAGAATCCAGCCAATTACCTCAGAGCAAGGGAACAGCTCTGGCCTGGTGGCAACTTTCATGAGAGAATATTTCTCTATGTTAGCATAGATGGATTCTTCTTCGAGGCCCATGTCGGGAACCTCCCTGCGGGAAATCAATCTATATATTTCACCCCATTTGTACTCGGGTTCAACACCAGAAACACATTGAGTGTCTTCATATATGTATTCGGTCTTCGTGACAACCTCTACTTCTGGTTCTTCTTCGACCACAGGGGCCTTCTTCTTCTGCCTCTTGGACATGGTGGATTCGAATTCTTCCTGCCATATATAACATTGTAACATTGAGAAATTCAAGGTGCAGACATTTATATGACAATGTGCAGCATTTTACTTCTTCAATGTGTATTATGACAACAATTTGTTAGAGAGATAGATGTATGCATGGATAGCCTAAACTGGCCTAACTAATCTGAACTGTTACAATCAAAGTGCAGCATTTAATGACCTTGTCTATATCTAGCACGATGCAAACATGTCACATATAGTAAAAAAAAAAATAGCAATCTACTACTGCTGTATGATATTGAACAATTATATCAGCCACATTAAAGATGACAAGGAAATCTACATCAATAGGCCACCCATTTCTGCTTTCTATGCATGTCATGGTCTTTCGCTGCGTGGGAAAGACCGTAGCAGCTACGTAGGTTTTCAACGACGCCTTAGCAAAACCATACCTACACCTTTCTGGTGAACAACTAAGAAAATAGATATATTCCCTCCCACAGGCTGAGGCTTGACTGCTGAGCTCTACTGGGTAGCTTGAAGTATAGAGATAAAAAATGGCTAGGTTTTAAGCGGTGCGGGAAACAACAGTAGTAACTACGAGGTTTTCGCAACGGTGCCACGCCTACACCAATAGAAAGACATATCTCCTTCGGCAAGCCACGGGTTCGACACTAAGCTCGGCGAGGATGTGCAGAACCGCGAAGGTGAAAACGGCTAGGGATTAAAATATGGGTAACGCACCATAGGAAAAATAGCCCCAAACCCCTAAAGCAGTCCATGGCAGACCTACCTCATACCTATCATAACTGTGAAGGGCGGTTTGGCGCAGACGGCATAACGGCCGTCTGCGCTGAAACCCCTCAATCCCTATGCACAGGGTAGCAAATTGAACGATGGCGGAAAAACAAAGCTGCTCTGACGGTCAAAAAAAGATAAAATCTCCACTTATATAAGCGTATAACCTAGCAGGTCAAGGAAAATGGTCGGGGACCTAAAACCACCGTAGAAAACCACTAACAGTTCAAATGGAACGGGAAAAACGATGAGGAGCCTACCTGGCAATATGGTAAGTATGGCGGATCGATGACGGTCAGGCTTCCTCAGTTGCCACCTGGATGTAGGTACACCGACAGCGGGGACCTTTGCTACCTCAAGAAAACGACAGCTCGACGGCAACAGTGCTTGGCAGTAAAAAAAAAACAATGGAATAACAATACACCGTCCCCGTATATATATTTGATCGCACGTGCGAGGAGAACATATCGGACACCAGAAAGCTTTTGCATCGGAGGTCAGAAGTAATCTCCCTTCCGCAATGGCAGATGGGAAAAATGTAGACCCAGCCGCAGAGAACCACATGGCGAAAAAACAAAATCAGAAAATCGGACGTCAGAAGGTTTTCGAATCGGAGGATGAAAGCGAACGTTCTTCTGCTGCAGCGGACGATCAAAGTGCCGAGCCTTCCGTTCTGGTTATACACATCGAGTAGCAGTTGAGAGATCGGACGTCGGAAGGTTTTAGATCGGGAGACGAAAGTTTGAATCTTTCCGCAACGGGGAAAACTGACATGATAAAAGGTTCTGACACAAAACTCAAAAGCAGTCGACAAAATCACTCGTATCGGGGAAAAACCGAAAGTCAAAAATCGAAAACCCATCCGCAACGACAGAAGAAAAGATCATAAAAGCTTCCGATGCCAAACAAAAAGCGTTCGACGGGAAAAACCCAACGGGTCGGAAATCGGAAGGTTTTTCTTTCCGCAAAACAAAAAACCATCCACAACTGCGGAAGACCGAAGCTCAGATCCACCCGCAACGGTGGAAAATCAAAACAAATCATCTTCCGATTCCAACATGTTTTCAAATGCGCTTAAGAGCAACGATAGAACTTGATCAAATAGTGGATGACTTAAGGCATCAGAGGAAGAAATCAAAACAATGGGTAGCTCAATCCAAGCACAAGCAACGTCTTTCTGAAAGTTCTTAGATCAATTTCAAGCAGAAAATCCAACTGATTCAAGCAAAGGAGGGTCCTAAATTTTTTTAGAATTTTGGGAAATTGTTGCAGCTGCAACACAGTCTTATGCATAGACTTAACCGGTATAAAATGCGTTGCCTTTGTCAACTTGTCCAGCACAACCATGATGGAATCATGTTGTCTCCAAGTCATCAGCAATCCTGTAATAAAATCCATGGAAATAACTTCCCATTTCCACTCTGGAACTAGCAAAGTTTGCAACAAACCTGTTGGGTGTTGATGCTCAACCTTTACCTGTTGACATTTACCCTTCCCCTTCTTTTGCAAAGAAGTGATGGCATGTGCAAATTTGGAGAATCCTTCAATGAATCTCCTGTAGTATCCTGCAAGTCCCATAAAAGATCTTACATCTGTCACATTTCTTGGAGTAGGCCAATTCATAATGGCTTCAATATTTTCAGGGTCCACAGATATACCCTCTTCTAAGATAATGTGACCCAAATACTGAATTCTATCTCTATAGAAGTCACACTTGCTCAGCTTTGCATACAACTGATGCTCCCTGAGCAATTTCAATGTTAATCTCAAATGCTCTTCATGCTCTTCCTCATTCTTAGAATAAATAAGAATGTCATCAAGGAAAACAAGAACAAACTTGTCCAAATACCTGTTGAAGACACTGTTCATAAGGCACATAAATGTAGCTGGTGCATTTGTGAGACCAAATGGTACCACTACAAACTCATAGTGTCCATACCTTGTTCTAAAGGCTGTCTTATGAATGTATTCATCCTTGATTTGCACCTGATGGTAACCAGACCTCAAGTCAATCTTGGAAAATACCTTTGCTCCTCTCATTTGATCAAAGAGGTCATTAATCCTAGGAAAAGGATATTTATTCTTCACAGTAACCTTGTTTAATTATCTGTAATCAATACACAACCTGAGTGTGCCATCTTTCTTCTTTACAAACAGAACTGGTGCTCCCCAAGGAGATACACTGGGTTTGATATACTTCTTCTCCAACAACTTTTGCAGTTGCATCTTTAACTCTAACATCTCTGGTGTACTCATTATGTAGGGTGTCTTGGACACCGGTGCTGCTCCTGGCACAAGTTCAGTTATGAAATCGATGTCCCTCTTTGGAGGAAGCCCTAGAATCTCATCAGGAAACACATCCTTGAATTCCTGTAACACCTGATAGTCCTCCAACCTAGGATTTTCATCCTCCATTGCCTCCAAAATATGAGCTGCATAAAACTGGCAACCTTTCCTACAAAACTTCTTCAACTACATTGCTGAAACCTACCTTACTGAAATCACCTTTGGAATACCTTTTACCACTACTAAGTTCCCTTCTTCATCCATGCATTCGAAAGTCTTATTGTAACAGTCAAGCTTTACCCTATGAGCTTCTCACCAATCCATTCCAATGAGAACATCATAGGAACCAAGTGGTAAAACATTCAGATCTACACAAGTGACCAATCCATTCATGACCAATGGACATTTCTCTACCACTTCACTAACCTTTCTCTTAGTTCCAGTGGGCTAGATGAATTAACCAAGATGAATTACTTTATTAAAATCACAAATCTACACTACTCTAGGGGTAATGTAACTATGAGTAGAACCGGGGTCAATCAAAATAGAAACAGATTGCTCAACAATCTTACCTGCAACTTCAACCACAGTTGACTGGTGATCTTCCCGGCGGTCCTCCAATGCTGCATAAATCCTAGGGATGACCCTTGCTACTTGACCCACTATTTTTGCTTCTTGAATGTTGTAAGCTGGCCTTGCACTCTCATTCTCGAGTGGACAAATTATGCGCATGTGGGGTCCTCCACATTTCCAACATTGGAGTGATCCTCTATTCTATTGTGGATCTTTAGGATTTTCTCCTATCACTCCAACTGGCTTACTCGTAGCTTGGGATGGTTGTTTTTGCTGATTCCTGAAGTTAGAAGGTTTGAAACCTTTCTTCCTTTGGTCAAACTTCTCATTCTTCTTGTCCTTCCATGCCTTATGGTAATCAGGTTTACCTTTTCTTTGCTCATAGCAATACTTATCCTTCCTTATTTCTTCTTTAAGAGTTCTAGGTTCATAAAACTCAATTCTATCTTTGTAAGACTGAGGCAATCCACTCAGAAAACGCTAGACCTTCTCTTTTTCATATTTTATGTACTTGACATACCTCAACAATTCCAAGAACTTATTTGCATACTCTTTCATGGTTTGTTGTCCCAATCTCAACTCATGGAACTCCTTAATCTTGTCATCATAACACCTGTCAAAGAGGTATTTCTGCTTGAAACACTTCTTGAACTGTTTCCACTTAAATCTCTTTTCACTGATCCTCTTTACTTACTTTAAGTGTTCCCACCAAATGGATGCTCTTCCATTCAGATTGAATATGGAAACCCTTTCCTTCATGTTTCCCAAATAATCCTAAACTTGGAAGTACTTCTTTATCCCAAGAACCCAAGCTTCAGCCTCTTATCCAGTCCTTACCTCACCGTCAAATGTAGGAGGTTTAGCCTTCTTAAATTCATCCAGAGAGCGATCCCTATGGTGCTTCTTTCTCTTTCCCTTATGAGAAGAAGAGCTCGAATCCCCACTGGATTCTTCTGAGTCAGATGATCTACTAGAATTCCTTCTTCTTCTCCTAGTACTGCTCTTACTGCCTTCTGGTTTTATTGTACCTTGTCTAGAGTCTATATTATTTGCAAGTCTGTCAAACTCTGCAACATAGCAGCATTCAACTGATGCTGCTCTTCCTAGGATTTAATCAAGCTTCTCATGGTGGCTGCAATATCTGGCGATGTCTCTTGGAATCTTCTTCCATTAGACTCTATGTCATCATTTCCAACTTAGACATTTTCTCCCATGGCATCTCACGCACGCTCATAGGAATCTCGAGCATCATATCCATGATGGGTTCTCATGGCTGAACCAAAACTTACTTTACCAAACCACACTACTTGGAATATTGCCCTTGAAGGTGACTATGATTCTGCAAATGTGTTAGTAACACAACTGTTAGTCGCATAACATTCATACAAACCAAAATTACTTACCTTCTCTTGGAAAAATCATAAAATGACAACTTTTCCCAAAACACAGAATTTTCTTCCTCAAAGAACGACTGTCTTAAGGGGATGGTGGGGGTCAAGGGGGATTTCCCCCTTGTGGCTTCCCTGCGCCATGGCAGGGCAGGTCGAGGGAAACGCCCTCATTTTTTTTTAATAAATATTTGATTTTCGCGCAATCTAGCGCATAAGATCGCTGCCATTTTTCATTTTTTCGGCCCTGTAATTCCACTGAAAAACCGTTGAAATCCGTTGAAAAATCCCACTGAAAACTCAATTTTTTTTTTGTCATATCGGATCCCTTCCCAACTAACCATCCAATGTATCGGATCACTAGTTGACAACGCTTTCGATATCTTAGCGAACCGATCTTCATTCGTCTTCCGATGAACATCGGATCATTCTTCCTCTACCTTCCGACACACATCGGCTGACCAATCCTCTATTTCTTCCAACGTTTCAGATCTATCTTCCTCTAGATTCTGATACACATCGACTGACTGATCCTCTATTTTCTTCTGACGTTTCGGACCGATCTCCCTCTAGCTTCCGATACACATCAGCTGATCAATCCTCTATTTTTTTCCAAGATTTCCTGTACTTAGAAAAATTTCTGGAGAATTTTTTCTTATCTTCTTCTCCTTTCTACAACTGTTTTAGCTCCCTTCCGGTGAGCCTTACCAACACCTCTGCTCTGCCTGGTTGAGACCTTCGGCTCCTCCCAGCCGAGAACCTTGACTCCTCCTAGCCAAGAGCTCTAGCTCCCTTCCCATTTTCTCCTCCGGTGTCATCGGAAGCCCTTCGGCTAACTGAGCCAATGTATCGGCTGGCTTCAGCTAACGCCTTCCGACGATTTCAATACTTCAATTTTTTTTTAAATTTTTTAGGTTTTTCTCTCCAGTTTCCTTATCGGGTGTGTCTCGGCTCAACCCAGCTGAGACCGTTGGCTCCTCTCAGCCGAGACCCTTGGCTCCTCTTAGCCGAGATGACCGACAAATTTCAAACTTGGACAAATTTTTGAAATTTTCTTTCCTCCTGTTCCTTATCGGGTGGACTTCCGCCTAGGTTATCTGGTGTATCGGATGAGCTTCTGGCTAAGTCATCCGACATATCGGATGGGCTTCAGTGTAAGCCATCCGATAATTTTCATACTTAGAATTTTTTTTTTTGAAATTTTCCTTTCATTTTCTCTGATTTTTTCATTTTTCCCTCTGTCACTGATTATTCACAGCCCATTGAGGCCCATGCTGCAACATGAGCTCTGATACCACACTGTAACGTCCCCGACCGTCCGACCGGTGAAGAGAACGCTACCATACCATTAACTATCCTAGCAACTAGCCCCATGAACATGTACATACATAAAAAAATTGAAATGCTTTGAAGTAAAACATGCAGAGATGCATAATTATTCAGCATACAGCGGAAGCAAAACATACATTCAGGCATTCAACATGTTCATCATAATTCATTAAACATCAAATATGATTGTAGAGATTGAACACAAGAATACTTATCTTATGAATACTTGTCCCGCAACCAACTACGTCATTGCAACGTTCCACCCAGCCATAGGCCAATATGCTCTTTAATCTCTCAGTAACACTGCCACTCCTGAGCTGGGCATGATTCCCCAAGGAATAAGGAGCTAAGTAGGCTCACACATAGCCGAAGATACACAAATCAGCCAAGCCAACACAGTTGGGTTTATCAAGCCATCTGTTATAGTGGATTTCACTACACTAGGGGAATCACACATTGTATGGCCTTCCCCTGTCCTGCTGCAGACTCTTTAGACCCAATGGACCACATTTTATCCTTTGATGTATCATTGATCATCCCCAAAACTATATAAACTATGATATACACGGCTTTTTCCCCGATAACCACGTACATACGCGGGTTTGACCCCTATAGTCACGTACATCGGGATGTGTGCATAGTCCAAATCTTGTTGGACCGTTCCTTGTCTTGAATCCGACTCATATGACTCCTGGCCTTCCATATGCCTTGAGATCGCTCGGATTCGACCCTTCATTGTCCCTTGTGAAGCTATATAAGGAACCCCTTGGTACATTAAAGAGGGGGAGGAATAAGAGAGAATTGAGAGTACCGAAACTATAGTCCATTGTTGCCAGAACTATACTTGAGTCTACATCCCTTTGTCCCTTTGGAGCACTGTTGTGTTCTTCCCAAGCTTGCCTTTGTTAGTGAGCTTGCTATCGGAGTAATGGAGGATTGAGGTGGTGGAGGCCCAAGTGGCGGATTCAGTTTCTCCGGTTCGCAGACATGCCGTCAGAGGTTGTCACTTGTAATCTCTGATTCATATTAATAGAAATATCTTTTCCTGTCCAGTAATGTGTATTTGAATGAATGTTGCATCCATTGGAATATGTCAAATGCTTATACATTATTGATTATATATGCTAGAATAGATCTAACACCATGAAATATAGTATGCTTGTATTGTTTACTTGTTGTTGAGGACGTGCTATAACAATTCAAGTTGAAGATTGGAAAGCTCAACGGGGATCTACTTCAACCGTCCGGAATAAGGTACGAGGTTCGATCCTTTAGTGTTAGATTTTTTTATTTCTATTGCATATTGGGAAAGATTGATTTCTGGAGTCCAGCTGTCTGTTGTGGTACCCCAAGCCATAGGAATTTCTCTCCGTAACAAAATTGGCGACTCTGCTGGGGATGTTCCTTTTTTTTCTTTGGGGTTGGGGGCACAATGGGCTTGATATTATTGATTCGCTCTCTGTTTCTCTCTATTTCTGTGTCGCATGTTATAGTATGTTTGTCCATTGACACTCCCCTTTATTGGTTTGTCCTTGACCTGCTTTTTACCACTGCCTTCTCTGTATACACGGGTTTTTGGCCAACAGTCGCGTGTATACGCGGGTTTTTGGCCAAAAGGCGCGTACATACGCAGTTGTTCTTTATACAGTCGCGTACATCCTCCCTTTTGGTGAGTCTGATGTTGTGGGAAGTTGCTGGGTGGGTTGTGAGTGTGGTTGGGTCTTCCTTGGGTCTGAAGTTGTCTGTTGGATGCTTCTTTTGTGGCCAGAGACCATTCGTGCCTTTCTCAGGTATAACGTCTATACTGGCATATAGGTTAGGTTCACCACCGTTTGCATTTTGCATGACCTTATTACC
>LPNX010212078.1:363648-367169 GCA_001517045.1 Pseudotsuga menziesii | reverse complement strand
ATCTACTTCAACCGTCCAGAATAAGGTATGAGGTTCGATCCTTTAGTGTTAGATGTTTTTATTTCTATTGCATATTGGGAAAGATTGATTTCTGGAGTCCAGTTGTCTGTTGTGGTACCCCAAGCCATAGGAATTTCTCTCCGTAACACCATCAGGGAGTTGGTAAAAGCTGAATGCTAAGCTGGTGGGCTCATTGAAGAGCTAAGGACACCTACATCAGAACTAGCCTGACTTCTAGGACACCCACACACACCGAACACAAGGAATCAGTCCCTTCTCTACTACACAGTCCCTCGGGCCCTGACTTCCCTTCCAGTGCTATTCAGGGGTTGTGGAGAAGAAAGCCAGCCCTCTCACTTTGTCTATGAGGCTACCGGACACACCAGGTTTAACAAGCATACCAAACCTTCATTCCCACCCCAATACATTCCAAAGACCAACCACTTCATACAGACAACAAGGTCAAGCAATTCATAGCTCTGTGAGAGAATAAGGAAAACATGATGGAAACCAAGAATGGTAAACGTAGCTCCAACTAAGCAAAGCGATTTCAGAGTTTTTCTTGGCCCTAACATGGCCAAAACAACTTAGCAGCAACCCACACGCACATGGGGAAAACAACAACCTCGATCTCACCACTGAGGTAACGGGAAATACATAGCCAGAAATTGGAAGAGGAGATCAGACTCTCAGGATGGATAGGAGAACGTATACACAGAACCACAAACCTGGTAAGGAAAATGCACACACACGGCCCATAATTGGAAGACGAAGACTGAACCAGTCGCTGCATGCACGCATGAAAATTGAGTGACTGTGTGAGAGAAAATCCCAAACATGCGCGTGAGGAGAAAAAAGATTGTCTTAGCGTGAGGATGGGCAAGCATGCAATAATGGGGTCATACCCTCTCCTCCTACCCACGTGAGGGTGAACGAGTCTACTGGTGGAGTGTGCGTGTGGGCAAGGATTGATAGTCCTACCACACACCACTGCCCAACAATAACTGCCCAACTAACATCAGAGGTTTTAATGTGGTAGTTGACTGATTGAGACAAGGAAACGTGAGTAAGTCAAAAGGGTGGGTGACAACTAAATGGGTTTAACAGCTGACGCTTGGATTTTTCCCCATTGGCCCAAAGTTTAATAATTTCTCTCCCTATCCTTCAGAAAATCATGCCCTTTTCATTATGGTTGCATTGACATAGCTGGTTGGGGTTCATTTTAATTAAAATGCATAATTACATGATGCCAGAATTATAATGTGTCGGATATCACGATATACCGTCGGCAACGATTTTAATCACCGGAACACTAAACACTAAATCGATGGTGGGGATTTTTCCTTTAGCTCCACACCACAATTAATTACAATATATACATCATATACATTTAATGCAAACGGGGTCAAAACCGAGGTGTTACAAGAGTGTTATGCAAAACACGCAATATGTGTATATATGTATCATAATAATAAGCGTACTCAATGTGATATCAACAACTACATGTGCTACGAGTTGTGTTTATTTTAACATACCATGGTTTGCATTTCTTGAAGGATCTTTGGCCCAAGTTAAGTTCATTATGTTCATGCCTAAACCTCTCATATAATTCTGTCTGTGTCATGTCAAGAAAATGTTTAATGTGGGGCTCACGATCCCTTGAACCCATTCTCAATTTTAGTACATCTTTTTTGTTGGATGAAGGTCTACTATTGTCACGCCAAAACTCTTGCACCAGTCCCTTTACCGCATCAATGTGCTTCATATCGGAGCGTGGAAACCTGCCAACGAAGGACCAGACATCTGTTTCACCAGAGTCAAGTTGTTCTCTTCTAGAACAATACCTATGGAGTGCTTTGATATCCAATCCTACAATTTTGGATGTAGGCTTAAGAAGACGAAGGGCCCTTGTGCTTTTGTTCACGATTGATTGTGACAACACACGGCGAGCTGCATTGCGATCCTTTGAACAAGATTTCTTTCTAATATTACTAAATGCATCTACCAAATTTTTGACAACATAAGAACTTGGTTTAGAACTGTTTATCATCTTTATCCCTAAGTTTTTCCTAACAACAGTGATAGACCTATATTTTAACAACGATATAAATAATCTACATTTATCTCCATCACATTTAGAATCAAAATAGTTGACAAGTATATGTTGAGCTTGATATGCAATACTGTGTTTAGACAACGTACCTTCAAGCGAACCAATGAGACTTTCATTGATTTGTATATGTTTTGGAGTTCTTCGGCGTGAAGTTGCTAATGGAGGTAGGGAGGTTGGAATTGCACCCTGTACCATATCACCCGGTCGGTCTGGCATTTGAACAGGAGCTTCATGTCCTTCTGTGTCTTCCTGACAGTCGGACGGTGGCAATTGGAAATCCTCTTGAGTGGTCTGAACAACATTGTCTTCTTTGAGCATACCTTCAGCATTCAATGTCTCTCTAACTTCGTCACTTGTATACCCACATTCAATTAAATATGCAAAGGTTCCAGGTGGCCTTGATGTGCACCTACATTTTACTCCTTGATCAGTGCCATGTAGTGCTCGTTCTTCTACTAATATGGTGACCGAAGAGCCCTCGAGGGAATGCTTTTGTCTTTCTTGATGTGGATTGGTAGGAAGAACTGTGGCATCCTCAACAATCGGAATTGGTTGAGTGTCCATAGAGCGTCTTCGATTGGTCATGTCATTTCTTTTCTTCTCTCTAATTTCTTCAAGGATTTCATTGGGTATCCACTTCCTTGCTGATTTTCTTGCTCGATTGCATGAGTTTCCCATGACCATAATGATCAATGATATATATGGTTTCCTTTTCTAGCTCCGCAATGGGAAACTACCCAGGGCTTGGTTTCTTTCTTACTCAATTGCGTCTATATACTCAAGATAGGGGGGAGATTGGGAAGAATGTTGCCTTTGCTAGCTCCTCAATTCCAAGAAAAACAATGGTAGAGATGCTCTATTGTGCTCCTCAATGGGAAATTCCCCAAGCTTGGTAAATATCTTGAGCAATTGTGTCTACATACTCTTGAGCTAGGGGGAAGATTGGGAAGAATACATTGCCTTTGCTAGCTCCTCAATTGCAAGAAAAACAATGGTAGAAATGTTGTATGGTGCTCCTCAATGGGAAATTCTCCAAACTTGGTTTCTTTCTTGCTCAATTGTGTCTACATACTCCACCACAGTGACCAAGTTAATGTTGCCTTTGCTAGCTCCTCAATTGCAAGAAAGACAATGGTGCATATGCTCTATGTGGCTCCTTGCTCAATTAATGGATTCTTTCTTGCTCAATTCGTTCTTTATTTATTGCTCCTCAATGTATACCATGCTCCAAGCAAAACTTAGAAACTTGTGGTGGAGATGCTTGATTCACAAAACAATTTTGTGTAATAATATTGTGAACAAGAGAATGTTCACGCATTGTATGTAACTTGAAATTGCCTGCAGACTGTCAAACCTATGTGAAATGTGTTAGAATGTTTCTCGAATAGGGACTACTATTGTTTATACT
>LPNX010212078.1:338648-358648 GCA_001517045.1 Pseudotsuga menziesii | reverse complement strand
CCAAAAATAAAAAGTGCCCATTAAAAAATATCTAACTTTGGATAGTTAACAACATTTTCAATAGAAAAAAATATATATATTTGGGAAGGTTATTCAATTTTCTACATTTCTTGTGTTTTACTGATAGCAAGATTCATTGTGTAAGTGTCTCAAAATATCCATGCAAGTTGATGGATGTCTGTTTTTTTAGTTTTGTATTGCATCTAACATGCCAAAAGAGACACTCAACTTCTTGCACACACCCATATGCACAATTTTCCTTCCGTAAATACACATTTTCCTTCTGTATATGTGCATTTATGAAAACTCTCTTCCATATATTTGCATTTCTTCCTTCCATATATATGCATATATACGAAAAACAGAAATGCGCATATACGAAAAATAGCTTCTTTATATGTGCATTTCCACCTTTCGTAAATGCGCATATACAAAAGGAAAAATGCGCATTTATGGAAGGAAAAATGCACATAAACGGAAGCTCTCTTCTGTATATGCACATTTTTCCTTTCGTATATGCGCATATATGGAAGGAACAAATGTGCATATAATTTATGCCTTCCGTATATGCGCATTTTTCCTTCTGTATATGCGCATTTTCATATATGCACATTTCTACCTTCCGTATATGCGCATATACGAAAGGAAAAATTTGCATATACGGAAGAGAGCTTCCATATATGTGCATTTTGCCTTCCGTAAATGCGCATTTTTCCTTCAATATATGCGCATTTACGTAAGGTAGAAATGTACATATACGGAAGCTCTCTTCTGTATATGCGCATTTAAGAAATCTACAGAAGAAAAAATGCGCATATATGGAAGATAGCTTCTGTATATTCACATTTATACATTCTGTAAATCTACATATACAGATGGAAAAATGAACATATATGGAAGCGAGATGCGCATATACGGAAGAGAGCTTCCGTATATTCACATTTCTGCATTTCGTAAATCTGCATATACAGATGGAAAAATGAACATATATGGAAGCGAGCTTCTATATATGCGCATTTTTCCATCTGTATATGCATATTTACGGAAGCCTAAAATGTGAATATACGGAAGCTCTCTTTCGTATATGCGCATTTTGCCTTCCGTATATGCGCTTTTGTCTTCTGTATATGCGCATTTACGGAAGGTAGAAATTATATGCACATTTTTCCTTCCGTAAATGTGCATATATGGAAGAAAAAATGCGCATATACGGAAGCAAGTTTCTTTAAATGTGCATTTTTCCTTTTATATATGCACATTTATGGAAGGCATAAATTATATGTGCATTTTACCTTCCGTATATGCGCATTTACGCAAGGAAAAATGTGCATATACGGAAGACAGATTCGCTTCCATATATGCTCATTTTTCCATTTGTATATGCAGATTTACGGAAGCCTAAAATCTGAATATACGGAAGCTCTCTTTCGTATACACACATTTTGCCTTCCATATATGCGATTTTGTCTTCTGTATATGCGCATTTACGGAAGGTAGAAATTATATGCGCATTTTTCCTTCCGTAAATGTGCATATATGGAAGCAAAAATGCACATATACGGAAGCAAGTTTCTTTAAATACGTATTTTTCCTTTTATATATGCACATTTATGGAATACATAAATTATATGTGCATTTTTCCTTCTATATATTGTTACGGAGAGAAATTCCTATGGCTTGGGGTACCACAACAGACAGCTTAACTCCAGAAATCAATCATTTCCAATATGCAATAGAAATTAAATGTCTAACACTGAAGGATCAGACCTCGTACCTTATTTCGGACGGTTGAAGTAGATCCTCGTTAAGCTTTCCAATTTCAACTTGAATTGATAAATTACTTCCTCAACAACAAGTAAACAATACAAGCATTCTATATATCATGGTGTTAGATCTATTCTAGCATATATAATCAATAATGTATAAGCATTTGAAAACATCCCATGGATAATATATTCATTCAAACACACATTATTAGACAGGAAAATATATTTCTATTAATATAAATCAGAGATTACAATACATACAACCTCTGACGGCACGTCTGTGAACCAGAGAAATTGAATCCCCACGTGGGCCTCCACCACCTCAATCCTCCATCTCTTGATAGGAAGCTCACAAGCAAAAGGCAAGCTTGGGAAGAACATGCTAGTGTTCCAAGGGACAAAGGGATGCAGACTCAAGCATAAGTTCCGACAACAATGGACTATAGTTTCTTTGCTCTCAATTCTCTCATATGCCTTCAATGCATCATAGAGTTCCTTATATAGCTTTTCAAAGGGGTAATGAAAGGTCGAATTCGAGCGATCTCAAGGCATAGGGAAGGCCAGGAGTCAAGTGAGTCGGATCCATGTCAAGGAAAACTCCAAAAGGATTTGGATTTTGTACACATCCCGATGTACGTGGTTTAAGGGGTCAAACCCGCGTATATACGCAATTAAGGGATTAAAAGTCGCGTATAGAATTTTTCACATGTTTATAGGGATGATCAATGAAACATCAAAGGAAAAAAAATGGTCCATGGGGTCTAAGGAGTCTACAACGGGATAGGGGAAGACCATACAAAGTGTGATTCACCTGGAGTGGTAAAATCAGCTATAACAAATGCCCCCTAATGTGTGAGGTCATAGGGGTTATACGATGGCCGAAAAACATTATAAGTCCATCCTAGAAGTGGAGTGATGAATGATCCAAAATAGAAGACCAGCCACCCAATCAACATAGTACAATGATACAACTCTGCACATCACTGCAAATACATATAGCAGTCCCGGATACATAAGAGTACAATGGCCATGAATAGGCATGATACAAGATATCACATAAGTGGTCATCGCCATGTATAATATACATAAATCAGAATCTCCATGATGAAGATATACAAAGGACCATGATCTTCATAATGGCTGAAGATATATAACAGATCAAGATCTCGATAATGGCTGGAAATGTCTGACATATACTGGAATCAAGTCACGAGAGCCGAAATCTCATGAACAATGGCACGATCAAGGAGGTAGCATATAAAAGATGCCACCAATCTGGAAAGTCTTCTACACACACCACTCTGAGTACATGTCCTACTATGCGAATAGAGGTGTCGAGGTCGAACATAGTAGTCCATCGTCTGATTACCGGTCATTAATGTATACCGTTAACAGACGCGAGATCACCCACCGATAATGAAAATGGGAATCAAGGTACTAGAGTGCAAACTAACAAGTGTGAATAAATGTGTTGAGGTCGAACACTTGAGAGGATCCATCGATCAGGGGACATTGATGTATTCCCAAAGGCTGTTGATGGTGAGAGAACTTGTCACTGATGACTACAAGTCTCAAGGCACTCAAAATGACTCTATATTCCAATCCCATAATAAATGATCTGAAGTCAATGGGATGAAATTCGCTGGAAGGAGGGAATTAAGGAATCCCCCATCATACAACACGAGGTACTCAGCAAAGCTATATAATGTGAAAGGACTCGATCATAAGGTGCATGAACCAGTAACTGTACCAGGAATGACCGACATGCAAAGTCAAGATAATTGAGGAATGGCTGACTTAGGCTTCAACTTCCTTCGAACAAGAGCATAACGACATATGGTGACTGAATGAAGGCAGAATAAACTCGATATACAAACTGGGACATTTCTGCGACACAGGAGGCATCGACAGAGGCTCCATAGGGACTGGAAGCTTAACCAGTCGATGGAGATAAACTCAGATAAACGAGTACAGCTCCTAAAGTCAAACTATAACCCAACCAATGGATGTGATATACAGTGCTCTGTTCGAAGGTGACACGACTCGACAGCTGCCAAAGATAACATCTTTCCTTGTCCGACTTTTTGGTTTTTTGATTTTTTTTGGACTTTTTTCAGTTATTTAAAAAGCTTGAAAAAGAATAAAATGGCTTTATAGTTACAGACTGGGAGGAGACGGGTGTCATAAGGGAAAACAAACTAGTTCCAAGCAGTGGAGCATACCTATGCTCAATGCAAGGATACATGTGTAGGATATCGACAGTCGGGGGAAAATCCCCTCCCGGTAAAAGGGAAACAAGCTGCGAAGGATATAAAAGATGGCTCTGCATGGCTAGACATGAGACAAGCTCAGGCTATATGGCTGAAATGCAATGTCAGGGGAGCTGGCATAAAGCTCAATAAGGTAGGCAAAGCTCATGATAATGCATTCACAACTTGACATGAGGGAGTCCTGAGGGAAATAGGCCAGCAAAATATCAAGAGTATGAGGCTCTTGCGAAATGTCATGGCAGTACTATACAACAGACTCCCACACCCTAAAGGAGAAAATGTCAGCATGGGCACCAAATGCAAATAAGGCACTAACTAAGGTACCCATGTAAGGTGAAGCTCTACCACTCATATCATGCGATTTCTAAAGCAACAAGAAGGTTCCGTGACACAATAGAGTGGGTTCGTACCTAAGGTCATGATGAGATGGTCATAAGGTCATGCAAAATGTAAACGGTAATGAAACCTAACCTATATGCCAGTTTAGACATGATACCTGAGATCGGCATGAACAGGTCAATCCAACGGCTGAAACGACACTGAAAAAGGTCCTCTACATCATGAATTATGTAAAAAACGGTCCAAAATGGTTAGAAAATGTCGAAACTATAGGAAAGGGGGTAAAAAATTTCAAATTATAAAACATTTGAAACTTTTACCCATTTGAGCTCAGATTTTCCACAGCGAATTCCAGGAGATCTAGCCGGTGGAATCCACTACCGTTTCTTCTAGGTATTTACCTATGCTCTTCTCTTTCATTTTGATGCATTTTTTATGAAATTCCATGGTCAATTAAGCTTTCTAGGCCAAACTAAAATGGGCGCTGCGGCCCACATGGAAATCAAGGGTTTTTCCACTTATAGGGCTGGATATATGTAGAAAATGCCCCCAAACCCGCGTACATATGCAGCTGTTTTGAAAACAGTCGCGTATGAGGCCGTGCATAATGTTTTTTCAATAATCTAATGGGAAAATTGGCAATTTCTTGTGTAGAATGGTCCTAGAGTGGAGAGAGAGTGAACATGGTGAGGTAGAGGAAGCAGTAAGGGCCGATCTAATGGCTCAACAAGCTCTATGTGCATGCGGACTCTATAAGTTTTGGTGTCTTGGTGGTTTGAGGGCCAAACCAAGAGTATTATAGATGCTGGTGGATTACTGGGATCCAGAATCGGAGTCCTTCTAGATAGATGGGATGTCCCTCACTATAGAGGTGTAGGACATATACTTCATTACAGGGCTTTCTAGATGAGGGGAAGTGGTGAACCTTCGTTCCCGTGGTGGGCCAGGAGGTGGCCTGACTATCGACGAGTACATTGTGGTGTACTGCTATCTAGACACAGAGAAGGTGGGAAGTCAGGTCCCTACCAAAGCTATACATGTGCTGGGCCTAAAGGACATACTATTGACATTGGGAAGGATAGCCGGCTTGGCATCACTCCACCAGGCCTCGTGGCCTCTGATGTTCTATGCAGTGGAGTGCATGAGACCCACGATTTATGACTGGAGCACTACACTACTGAGCAACATGAAACATCATCTCAGTGAGTGTAAGGCAGGCAGAGTGTGAAACTTTGGGTTCAGCAGTATACTGAGCACATTTTTCTTCGAGCATGTTCCAGGATTGAGCCCCAAAGTGGACGTTCCTCTTCACGGGGTTCGAGATCCGGCCGAATGGTGTTGGGCAGATGCGATGCACAAACTAGGGGGTGGTAGGGTGGCCAACCCTTATCCAGCTAAGTTCTTTCCATGTTGGCGATGACAGATAGTTGCCATCGATGACTACCCCTATGCGGGGATAGATTTCTGGGGGGACTCGGACACGCCGCTACCACCAGGATCGGCATACGGCGATATCGGTAACGAATCTCGACCCTCTCTTTTTAATTTTTTTTGAGTTATTTAATTTTTTTTTGTTTTCTTGATTATATGGAATCAAAAATACATATTTTTGCGGGACAATACATAGTGACATCTACCATTTGTGTGTAGATGTGGGACCACGGCGGCCAGAGAGCTTCCCTCGTCATAGACGGAGGGGAAGAGGAGATGATATCACGGGTGTGGATGCGGAGCAGACGCTCCAGAGCATTCATACCAATTTTGTTAGGCTGACACATAGGGTTCCCATGGCGCAAGTCAAGGACTTCCCGGAGACTATGCAGCACCAGGTGGTGGGTGTACCACGAGCATGGGTGTGATTGTTCCGACGACTAGCTAGAGCTGTAGTGACCTTCCATGATCACAACCCTCCTCCTCCTCCACAGGATTAGACACCTGGGAGTGTATACATTTTGTACTACCGTGTATTATATGTTGGTGGCTCGAGAGCCCCAATTTTGTATCATGACACATTTTGGCTTTTATATATAATTTTTTTTTTATGGTGATCAGTTTATTTATTTACATGTGTAAAAATTGTGTTTGTGATGAATTTACTATGAATGAAACAAATGCCAATCTAACACATAGTTAGCATATGAGTCAGCAACTTGATTATTAATTCTTGGAATGTGTATATATGTTATATTGTCAAATTTCCGTTCTAACAATCTAACACGTAAGAATATTCTCAATAACGTCGGATATCTAACATGGTACAAACCATTAAGCTATGACACTACTAACTCCGAATCAAGACGTACCTCAAGAGAGAGAACGCCATGTGAAATGAAATCCCGTAGAAGCTCAATAATGGCACTATTTTCAGCAACATTGTTGGAAGATGGCCGCAGACATACGCCTCCTAAAGATAGTACCTGACCCATAGGAGTATAAATCACCCAAGCAGCAGAGGCTGAGTGTTGAGTGTGACGGCTCGCACCATTAGTGAATCCTATGTAGGTGGAAGATTCCATTGACATCTGCCAAAAGAAATGGAAACTCATCACAAACCCGATCACGATAAGAAAAAGACCTAACTATGCAAAACTATACACTAATATACAATAAGCAGCCTTGGCTGAAAATCATGCATAGTATTTCTTGAGATAGAGCCCATTTCTAGGCTCCGCTAAGGTTGTTCCTTCGTAATACACTAACTCATATGCACCCTTCTCTAACACATGCTTGACCACGTAAGGACCCTGCCACATAGGATTAAATTTCCCTTCCCCCAAGGGTTCTTTCCGTTGATCCCACAAAAGGACCAAGTCTGTTTTACTAAACCTCCTTGGATGGATAGACTTATCGTATTGGACCTTTACGCGATGTTTATTGACTTCTAGAGCCACCAAGGCATCCCGACGTTGCTCAAGGTGAACCAAATGCTCCTCCATTGGTGAAGTGTCTGGTAAGAGTTCTACAGCTAGCTTCAAAGAAGAAATCTCGCATTCAACCGGAAATATCGACTCCACTCCATGTACAAGTTGATATGGAGAAAAACCAGTGGCAGTCTTAACAGCGGTTCGATATGCCCACAAAGCAGGATATAACATGATGTGCCAATTATTCTTGCTTTGTGCGATGGTTCGTTGGAGAATGGATTTGAGTGATTTATTCACTGCTTCTTCCTGTCCATTCACTTGAGGGTAGTAAGAAGAGGAATGCTCTTGATTATACCCTAACTTTAATGCCAACTCTTCCATCATACGGTTTTGAAAGTGCGAGCCATGGTCAGTGACAAGCTCTTTCGAAATCCCGAACCGAGTAATGATTTGGTTGAATACGAAGCGAGCGGCTGTCTCACCGTCAGATTTTACTATAGGCATAGCCTCATCCCATTTCGTGAAGTAATCAACAGCCACTATAATGTGATGGTGCCCCCCAGCCTAAGCTGGGTTGCAATCCATAAAATTGAGCCCCCACTTAGTGAAGGGACCAGCGGTGATAATGGGATGTAACGGGGCAGGTTTCAAGCGCATATTACGTGCAAACACCTGGCAAGGGTGGCACCTCTTGACCACATCAACACAATCCTTAAAGATCGATGGCCAAAAATAACCCGCTCTTAAGATATTTTGAGCTGTAGAAAGCCCAGATAAATAACCACCACACGCCCGTCCATGGCAATCATTCAGCACTACCTCAGCCTCTTCATGAGTTAAACAACGCCGTAAAATGGAATCTACCCCATGGTAGTACAAAGTGTTATCCACTATGAGGTAGTTCTTAGAGACGTGATGTAATCGTCGTCGTTCATCTCACGAGAGGTGAGTAGGGGTCTTCAATGTTTGTAAATATATTATGATATCCCCATACCATGGGTCTGAAGTTGAGATTAAGAAGATGTGTTCATCAACAAACGTATATTCACAAACCAACTCCTCGGCCTCACTCGGGAAATCGGATATAAGCTCTGCAAAAATTAAATACTTCTTCAACTTTTCCGAAACAAATTCAAGGTCAAATTCTTGCAAAATGACAATCCATTTATTATATTTTCCCCCAATCATCCTTCGAGTGAGGACGAATTGAAATGGATTGACATGGGATACAACCAAGGTCTGGCGAAGGATAATATAATGTCTCAACCGCTGAACCACATGTACGGTAGCTAAAGCAAGATTCTCGACATGAGAATAACGAATCCCTGTGTCAATAAGGTTTCAGCTCAGATAATATATGACATGCTCTTGGAGCTCCTCATCCTCTTGAACCAAATCCATACCAATCGTCTCCATGGATGCGACCACATAAAGTAGGAAATCATGGCTATAGTCCGGGGGACTAATCACCGGGGCCAATGCTAGGGCTCGCTTGAGTGCATCAAAGGACTCCTGGGCTCGCTCATCCCAATAAAAGGGGGTGTCCTTCTTCAATAGATGCATGAAGCCTCTAGTCAAATTGGCAAAGTTGACAACAAATCTTCGTAAGAAGTTTTCCATACCTTGCAAACATTGAAGATGACGAATATTCTTCGGGGGAGACAACTGAAGTATTGCCTCAACCTTCAAAGGGTCGACTCTTATACCCTCTTTAGAAATGATGAATCCTAACAAACAACCTGACTTCACACAAAAGATGCACTTATGAGGATTTAATATGACTGAATAGTGCTGGCATCTTTCAAATACCAATCTCAAGTGATAGGGATGATGCATTCTCATATGAGAATGAGCAACAAGGTCATCCAAAAATACTTCGATAATTGACTTGATATTGTGGAGGATCAAGGTCATTGCCTGCTGAAATGTAGCTCCGACGTTTTTAAGGCCAAAAGGAATTTTCCAATATGCAAACGTTCCCCAAGGACAAATAAATGCAGTCTTATGTTGGTCCTCAGGTTTAATCTATATCTGAATATATCCGGAAAAGCCATCCATGAAGGAAAAAACCTCACTACCCGCACACTCATCCAAAATCTGATCAATAAATGGTGTGGGGAAATTGTCCTTAGGACAGGCATGATTCAAATAGCAGAAATCAGTACATATGCGGATCGCCTCCTGCTTCTTATCCACCGGAACGGGGTTTGAAACCCACTCTGTCAAGGGAACGGGATAAATGAAACCGACTTTCAACAGCGTCTCTATCTCTGCCTTAATCGCGGGTGCTTTCCTAGGATTCACCGCACGAAAATGTTTTCGAGCAGGCTTAGCGTTGGGGTAAGTCTTAATCTCGTGCTCGACAATATGAGGTTCAATACCTGGCATCTCGTCATAAGACCCAGCAAAAATATCACGGAATTCCTTAAATAGCTCGATGTATTTTAGAATCTCAGCATGGGAACATTCCGCCTCAATATAGACATTCTTTATTGTGCCAGGATCGCGAGAGATGTTGATAGGAATCGTTGAAGATATGTTAGCCATGTTTCCATCAGCCATCTGACCAGGAGAGCTTAATGGAACCATAGGACTACCAACTCTCTGACTAAGAACTGCCCTAAAATCCTCACGCTCCAAGCGGTCAAGCTTGAGAAGAAAGTACGATCTATGATGGAGTTCCTCCCATGGTGGCTCAACTCTCGACATAGCCTCAATAATCACTTCATGTGAAGGGAAAACCATATCAAGGCAGTCGTGTGCATGAGAAGACTGTACTGCCCATGCCGACAGCACATAAGGGTCATCCTCCTCGATTTGCGAAGAGGAAGGACTAGGATCTGCAACACACTTGATATTAGCTTGATAAGCTATCATAGTTGCAGGCAACGGCATGTCCATCACGATGGGCTCACTCAGAGTGCTCCGTGTAGGAAGGATCCAAGGATCTTCCATATGACTCGTGCGAAAAGACACCGATCTCGTAGATGTCGAAGCCTCATCGAAACTAGACCCTATCATAAGGATCGGTGCAGGACAACTAAAGCTTCCCATGAGGGATGGATACATGCCTACACCCACCGTTCCCAGTTTCCAGCTGAGAGAGTTCAACGATCAGGATCGAAGCTCTCGAAGATGCGGTAACAGACGGATTCTTGAATGTCGTTTGATCAATCGTTATGATCTTCCCGTTATGTGGAAAGCATACAATGCGGAACAGGGAAGAAGCAACGGCTTGCATACTGTACATCTAGTTCCTACCCAGCAAGAGATTGTAGTCAAGGGGCACATCAACCACCTTGACCTCTATCGCAACGGTCTTCCCTCCCAAACGGACTTTAAGGGAAGGAAGGATGCTGTGCGACCTAAATGATCTCCCATCGAACGTAGTTAACATGGTCACTGATTTAGAGACCTAAGGGGAACCCAGACCCTTCCAACATGATAAAGACATCACAGAAGCAGCAGCGCCTTCATCAATCACAGTGCGTTTGATGGTCATATTAAGACATTCTACGTGAATCAAAAGAGACACATAGTAGGGAAATCAAGGCTGAAGTCCTGCGGTTTCAAATTTGATCATGGAGGAAGAATCATCATCATTCACACCAAGGGAAGAAAGCAACACCTTCCTTTGCGAAGGACAACTATGAAGCACTTCCAATGCAGACATCGCACAAGGAGTGTGGCCCAAATCCTCGACAACTGAATAGTTCTGGGCGTCTCAGGAATTTGGATTATGCCCCGAACGCTTAAGGACTCCCTTAGGAATGTGAGGTGCAGTCTTAGGTTTATCCATAGGTTTCTCAATACGCAAAGGGGACCCTGGTGGATCAAGCTCTTTGCCTGGGCTGGATTGTGACGAACCATAATCTTTCGCACGGATCACAACTTTCATGGCACGTACCATGTTAATGCAACCCTGACCACTACCCTCCGGCGGATCTTGATCACCACCAGACTGGTCATGGGACCTCAAGTTCATATTTTTTTTGTGCGGTAAAGGGTTAGTTAGCACAGCTGGGCCTTGTGCCAAGAATCTTGAGGCTTCCTCAATACAAGGGCACAAGTAAGTGAGGTGATCGTCCTTACATAACTTGCAAGGGAACTTAACCTTACGTTTATCTTACTTGTCCCCCCCCAACATTTTGGTTGTTCTTGTCATTACTATTAGAATTCTCATTCTTATTTCCACGCTTACAATTATTTTTACCCTTTTTTCTATTCTGTCTGGGCTGTTGGTTACCCTTTTGGTCCGACGATTGCACTGAAAGTACACTCACCATTTGGGCGGGTTGAGAAAAAGCCATAGCTTGTACCGAAGTAGATTGGTTGATTGACAATTGACTAACTTGTTTTGCAATCGAATCCACAGGTTTCGCGCTTGCACAACCCACAATACCATTGGCATGTGGTCCAGGTTTGACTTTGGGATCGAAACTAGAACGCGGAGCATTAGGAATAATCTCATATAACAAACCGGACTAAGCATAGATCAAGTCCAGTTCCTACACCCTAAAAATTTCTTGTTCCTCATTCTGCACTCCGGATGTAGAAACATCCTTCGCTATATATGGAAATAACGATCTGAGGAACCATTCGAGGAGGAACTCTGGTGGTATAAAGGCTTTAATTAACCTCTTCCATCTACGCCACTCTTGAATATGATCAGAGATATGTGTGGCTTTATCTTGCTGAAATTTCGACAAGATTTCAGTACCAATGTCACAACGCACTGGTAGCTGGAAGTGGTTAAGAAAAGTCACCACAAGGTCATCGAACAAAGAGAAAGCTCCCCTAGGTAGCTCTATATACCATTTCGCGGCAGGCCCTATAAGGGTGCATTGAAATAGCCTCAAATGGATGGAGTCTTAATGTAAGGAATTCGAAGAGCACCATAGGTGAAATGTAGTAATGTGTTCACTCGGATCCTCTCCCAGTTTTTCCTTGAACTTAGGTATGTCCGAGGGAAGCTTGGTAGGGACAGCCGGCCAAGCCGGGTCATGAGTTACAGGATCATTCTTTAATCTCGACAAGTCAGGAAGATTGAGTGTCACGAGGAAAGGGAGCCTAGGATGATGACATCGATGGACCTCTCCTTGATTCATATAGGTCTGATTACCACCATGGCCTTGGCCATAGTGCCCTCATCCCATATGATCCATATAGGGTGGCGTGGAAGCACCATAGTGTGGTGGACCTTGACTAGTAGGAGCTACGAAGCCATAATTAGGAGTGTAAGAAGGTTGTTGATACCCGCCCCCATAAGGTGAAGAACCTTGTCCATATTGCGTCCCATAATAGGGTCCATAAGTCATCGCATGTGATGTCCCATGGAACACTCCGTAAGTAGGAACATACGTTCTGGAAGTAGGAATATACATTCCAGAAGTAGGAATGTGACCTCTAGAAGTATGAGCATGACCTCCCGAAACAACGTGCGGTACATGAAGCTGATACACAATTGGTCTAGTAACCGAAGTACGGAAATGACTCATAACATCGTTTCGTCCTGAAGGACCATGTGAATAAGGTGGAGGGTGAACATTTGAAGAAGTAGGGACAGAGGACGGACGGACCTAAGTAATGATGTACGTACTATTCCCTATCGTTACCTGTCTCAGGTCTGGTATCCTAATAGGATCACTAACCCTAGACCTAGGAGGAATATGTGATGTAACTTCCACCACCGGGATGGAAGGTGCAATGTGACTAGTGCTCCCAAACCTCTCCGCATGGTAAGGAATGAGAGTGCCCCTAGGCATAGTGTTAGGCTCGAACTCAGATTCGACATGAAATGCCAAATCATGTGTGGGAAAACCAGACATACCATAACTACCATAGCTAGTGCTTGCAGGTTCAAAATGAGTCTCGGCATCCTTCGGCATTCCATACCGGTAATGTGTCAATGGGGAATCAACCCTAGAGTGAGTAGGTCTATCCTGAAAGGTTCCTATCTCAGAAATCATGGGGCCTATCTCAGCTAAGTCAGGTGAAGGATCGTAGGTAGAAGTAAACTCCCCATCATCCACTCGAATGGGAGAAGGTGGTTCAGGAATACTTTCCATATGGTCTCCCATGGTGTGTGAATCAATGTGTGAAATAGTCCGCCTAGACTGTCTAGGTATCTCTCCCAAAGGAGGAGGAGAATTAGAAGGCGAAAGTCTTGCTAAATGACAAGAACAGTGAGGAGCCACACCCAAATCCACAATGACTCAAAAAATAAAAAAGACTCTCTATTTACGCAAACCCTAGGCAAGCGATCGTGCGCAGAGCAATCACTAATAAAATCTAAAGCCAAATGAAAGCAAACAAGGGATGGATAAGTGAGCTCCCGAATGAAGCAGGTATGTCTTGCCAGGGAGAGGATTGAGACTCCCATACACAACAAGCGGAGGTACGTAACCAATTATTGTGGCCCTCAGCTTCAACGTGTAAAGCGACTGTGCTGTCCGACCCCAACCTGGCCGGGACGCCCGCAGAATAACCCCTGCAAAGTACCCCCTCGATATCCTAGGTAAGGCCACTAAGGTCACCTCAATATAATCAATGCTCAGGCAGACAGTCGCAGGTGGGATTGACCGTATGGGTAGGGTAGCAAAGCCCTAAACTCTCGAAAGAGCCCCCAGATACGAATACAATCCTTGAAATATATCCGGTGCTACTCATTTATGACTAGGGGTCATCCCAATCAATAACCACTCACACTACCTCGTGCTTAACTCCCTTTTGAGAGGAGGATCCTGAGAAACACTGGTTATACCAAGGATTTCACACACTCACCTGGATAGACACATAGATGTTGTTGTTTAGTGGTCTTGGAGAATTTACTCACAATGAACTATTCCAAGACCCTAAAATCTAAGCTTGTTGGTGCACCCTAGAAAGAAAAGAGTGTAGTTCATTTTAGTTGGCTTTATTACTCAAAAGAGGGATATGACCGTGCAACTAATGGTGTTATGACACAACATGAAGTAAAATGCACACCTAACAATCAATGCAAATGCATTGTGTCCATGGAAACAGGGTATGCTACTATGTGAAATGCACAATTTTTCTTCAAATAATGAATGCAAGCTTTCCTATATGAAGTCCTAACTAGTACTCCAAAGCAAATCTAGTGCAAGTACAATGCAAAATGCAAAATGCAATGCATGATGATAAGCAAATGTTTTTGGATTTTTTGAAATAAAATGAGATACAAAAAGCAAAAGAATGATTCTACGACCCCTAGACTCTGCAAGCACACTCAAACAACACTCAAGAAAAGCACTAAGGTAAAAGAACTCTAATGCACTAATCTCAAAAAAAAAATCGAAAATTCCATGACAAGAACCTACCTAAAAAAAAAAATTTAGCCTAAAAAAATGTTTCTGGTCAGAAACAGAGGTATAAACAAACTCAGGCAGTGCCAAAGGAGACTCAACAATCATCAAACTTCACCCAACAACCATTTAACTTCCACAAAAAGGCAAAACTAAGGGCATATGTGACTGTTCGCAGTAAACCCACGTGTATACGCGGAAATCGCAGAGAAACCCGCGTGTATACGCGACTGTGAGTTAAAAACTTGTGTACAGGAAGAAAGGTGCATAAAATCAAGGAAAATAGACAAGCTGAGACAAAATTCACACCAATCAGACACTACCAGGCATACATGGCCCCAGACCCAACACAGAAACAAGAGAGAAAGAGCAATTCAAATTCATTGAATGCCGATAGAACAACCCCCAAATGACAACTACTAGGAAATCCCTAGTGGAGTTGCCAATTCTGTTACGGAGAGAAATTCCTATGGCTTGGGGTACTACAATAGACAACTTGACTCCAGAAATCAATCTTTTCCAATATGCAATAGAAAGTAAATGTCTAACACTAAAGGATCAGACCTCGTACCTTATTCCGGACGGTTGAAGTAGATCCCTGTTGAGATTTCCAACTTCAGCTTGAATTGATAAATTACTTCCTCAACAACAAGTAAACAATACAAGCATTCTATATATCATGGTGTTGTATCTATTCTAGCATATATAATCAATAATGTATAAGCATTTGAAAACATCCCATGGATAGTATATTCATTCAAACACACATTATTGGACAGGAAAAGATATTTCTATTAATATAAATCAGAGATTACAATAGATACAACCTCTGACGGCACGTCTGCGAACCAGAGAAACTGAATCCCCCACTTGGGCCTCCACCACCTCAATCCTCCATCTCTCGATAGCAAGCTCACAAGCAAAAGGAAAGCTTGGGAAGAACACACTAGTGTTCCAAGGGACAAAGGGATGCAGACTCAAGCATAAGTTCCGACAACAATGGACTATAGTTTCTTTGCTCTCAATTCTCTCATATGCCTTCAATGTATCATAGAGTTCCTTATATAGCTTTTCAAAGGGGTAATGAAAGGTCGAATCCGAGCGATCTCAAGGCATATGGAAGGCTAGGAGTCAAGTGAGTCGGATCCATGTCAAGGAAAACTCCAAAAGGATTTAGATTTTGTACACATCCGGATGTACGCGGTTTTAGGTGTCAAACACGCGTATATACATGATTAAGGGATTAAAAGTTGCGTATAGAATTTTTCACATGTTTATAGGGATGATCAATGAAACATCAAAGGACAAAAAATGGTCCATGGGGTCTAAGGAGTCTGCATCGGGACAGGGGAAGGCCATACAAAGTGTGATTCACCTGGAGTGGTAAAATCAGCTATAACATATATGCGCATTTACGCAAGGAAAAATGTGCATATACAGAAGAGAGCTTCCATAAATGCGCATTTATTCCTTTTGTAAATGCACATATACAGAAGGAAAAGTGTGCATTTACGGAAGCTCACTTCCATATATGTGCATTTTGGCTTCCCTAAATGTGCATATACGAAATGAAAAATGCGCATATTAGGAAGCTCACTTCCGTAAATGTGCATATTTCCTTCTGTATACGTGCATTTACGAAAGAGAGCTTCTGTAAATATGCATTTATGCCTTCCATCTCGCAAGCCTTGGAAAATCTATAGAGCTCTTGAATTTGAATTGAAAAATGACCAAATATGTGAGCGGCGTGCTCCACCTTGCCTTTATAGGAATAATAAGCTTCTTGGGAAATCTTCATTAATACAATCCTCATCCAATGTGCCTTCATTAGCCAAATTGGGAGGTGTTTCTTTGTGTATATTTTCAAAGGCATCTAACAGTTAATTAATTAATATTAATTAATGTTAAAATATGTCCAATAAAAAATGGTAATGGTGTTTATTTTCTTTTTCCATTACAAGTAAAAATGTCAAAATCCATACTGGAAGAACAGGTTGTTAAAACAAATAGTTACTACTTTGAAAAAAACAATAGTAATTGAATCTAGAACTTAAGATTAAATATAATGGCACATTTACATAGTATATACAAGATTTATTTATCCTCAAAAACCTTAATTAAGAAATCCAATTCAACCCAAGTGAGAGCCACTCTTTGTTTTTGGGAAAAAACATATATATTGATGTCTCCAACATTATTCAAGGTATCAACATTCTCCAACAACACTTTGCTATGTTGGCCATGTGTCACACAAAATGGTACTCATTTCTAATGCTAAAACTAGTAACACTACAATTACATTGTATGGCTGGGTGATCATAACATTAAAAATAATTGGATTGCTTGGTAAATAAAATGAACATCTTTTGAATTGGATGGCTAGGTATATAGAATGAACATGTTTTGGATGTATTGCACTTGGCAACTTGGTGCATTGTATTTAGGTTGGTGATGATACCATTAAAAAGATATGGTGTGTTAGACCTGGCTAGGAAACAATAACATTAAAAAGATTTAGATGGATAGGTATATAGAAACAAAATATGAATTGGGGTGTTAAACTTGGCTTGATGATGATAACAAATGAGAATATTAAAAATATTTGGATGGCTAGGTATATAGAATGAACATCCTTCATGAAGAAAGTGAATATGACTTGGTGTGTTAATAAATATATATAATGGTAAATCATTCGTTAATCAATTATGAAATTGTCTTTTCCTTAATAAGAGAAACACCATGTTTAATATTTGGGAAGAGCACGGAGAAGTCTATTGGGACATGGGAAATGTAATTATTTTCTAGTGCATAAGGGGTTGTATGGGTCTCCATGTTCTATGTAGATTGGTTGTGTACAAGGGAATATATTGACTATTTGTTGGATTTGCTCTTAAAGTTGTAGGCCAATGTTTCTTTTAGTGCATAGAAGATTTGTATTTTTATTGCAAATATATGTATGGATTTTGGAGGAAAAGGTGCTTCAAATTTTGTCGGTATTACTGATTAGGTGGTTGTGAATGTGGAAGCATCCATAACAATGGTTTATTCACTAAATGGCTAGGGTTTTCAATTCACTTGAAACTATGTGTTTGAGATTTTTGGAGTATTAACATTTTGTTGAAGATAAGGTACGTAGATTTATGAAGAGTGGGAATCTTGTTTATGGTGTCATAAATTCAATGAGTGTTCTATGAGAGTCTAAAACTATTTGAGCGACGATGATGAAGATCAAAAGATAATTGTTTCACAACACAATCTATTTATTATGTACTTATAAGATGCATAATATCATCGTTAATGTTTCAATGTACATACACAAAATTCCAATCTATTCCATAAGATTTTACGTACGATAATCTAATTTTTCAAAGTAATATACACTAATCTATATAATAGTATATACACTAGTATATATACCAGTGTATATACAGGTATATGCACTAGTGTATATGCCGGTATATACACTAGTGCATATACCAATATATATACACTGGTGTATATTATAACAGTATATACACTAGCGCATCTACCCATATATACACTGGTGTATATTATACTAGTATATGCACTAGTGTATATACCGATATATATACACTAGTGTATATACCGATATATACACTAGTGCATATACCAGTATATAAATTGGTGTATATTATACCAGTATATGCACTAGTGCATATACCAGTATATACACTAGCGCATATACCGGTATATACACTAGTGTATATTATACCGGTATATACACTAGCGCATATACCAATATATACATTGGTGTATATTATATCGATATATGCACTACATATATAATATACACCAGTGTATATACTGGGTCCGTTATATAAACTAGTGCATATACCGATATATACACTGGTGCATATTATACCTGTATATACACTAGTGCATATACTAGTATATACACTGGTGTATATTATACCGATATATGGACTACCAGTATAATATACACCAATGTATATACTGGTATATGTGCTAGTGTATATACCGGTATAATATACACCAGTGTATATACTGGGTGCATATACTGGTATAATATACAACAGTGTATATACTGTTATATGCGCTAGTGTATATACCGGTATAATATACACCAATGTATATACTGGTATATGCACTAGTGTACATACTAATATAATATACACTAGTGTATATATGTACATATTACTAGTGTATGGGGCTCAAAAAAACCTGAATGTGTCTCAAAAAGATCTCATAGGGCTCTTTACAGGCCTTTGGCCTTCCCCTCGATCCATTGAAATATGGCTGAGTAAAAACTAGCGGTCGCTCATTCAAGGAGAAATCCAACAAATATTTTCTGGGAAAAAATACTTTGTTTTTATCTTTGAGAAGAAAAAAGATTGAGATATCATTTTCAGGAATGGGCCTTATAAGCCCCAACCCACTGAAAATAAACTAAAATAACATATCTGGGACTGATTTGACAAAGTTAAGGAGCTAGAAGGAAAAATAGAATTTCAAGACTACACAACTAGTCACTTTCCAGGTTAACCCAAATAACACAAAAGTGTAAAAAAATGCAGGTCTGAGGCTTGGCAGGGGTAAATTTGTCTTGGATTCTAGAAACAACCTTCAGATCATAATTTCGAGAGGGAGAGGTCAGTGTATTAACTCAAATATAAGAACTAATCATAATTGGACAACAATCTAGAGCATGAAAGAAAAGATGTAATGAAATGTCAAATTCTACAGAATTAAAGCATAACATTAGATATATTATTCATGAAGGCATGGATTACATCTCATAGTTGCACCGATGGCATCCATATCAACTAGATGAGCACAATTAACATTCAATACAATAGCTAGTTCATTGGATAATTACACCAACTCATAGAATTCAAACATTTGGACTTCAACACTTCTTCTGAACTTTGAATGTACTTACAATAACATGAAAGACCCGCAAATAAGTTCATCGAGAATGGATGGATAGATGCCTTCTCTTCAATCTCTAAGTTCATCGAGAATGGATGGATGCCTTCTCTTCAATCTCTAACTAAGGAAGGGCATGACAAATTTTTCAAAATCGTGTCTGAAAAATCAAATATTTCCCTTCAAAATCATTGAATGTTTAGACTACACATATTAAAACTCTTTAAACACCTCCGTATGCTAGGTATATACACTAGTGTATATACTAGGTATATATACCAGTGTATATACCTAGTGTATATACTAGGGGGTGGTATATACACTAGTGTATATACTAGGTATATACACTAGGTAAGTATATACTAGGTATATACACTAGGGGGTGGTAAGTGGTAAGGGGAATGAGATAAGGGGGAATAGAGAGAGGGGTAGGGGTAGGGGGAGTAGGAAATATGAGTGTGAGTGTGAGAGGGAGAGGGAGAGGGGGTAGGGTAGTATATATACCTAGTATATACACTAATCGGTGTA